>JAMKCH010082364.1:0-14240 GCA_023653785.1 Ophioderma brevispina | reverse complement strand
GTTCTTCCTTGCCTTAAGTTTATTTGATTTCATGTATACCAGTATTGTATCTTTAAGTTGAGCGCTTTAATTGACAACAAAAAGTGTGAACAGTTGGCTTTGTTGGAATAAATCCACACACTAATCAAATTGCACTGATCAAAATGTTGTGAGTTTGATTTCTTATGTCTGGGGGCAACCATTTATTCTAGTCAAAATTCTTTCGTTTGTGACACATAGACATTTTCGAGCTTAACCATTCACAGTAATAGTTTACTAGCCAGTTACCAATCAAACCGTGTAAAAATCTCAAAATTTTTGAAGAAATTAAAAAATTTTGGGGGCGCCCTTCAAAAAAATGTGCTAATATTGCCTTTAAATCAGAATAGCAGCAGAAAGTCCCTGATCGAAAAGAGCCGAAATTGTTTTACTACTCCATCAATATATACGCAAAATTAAAAAGATCAGACAAACTAAAGAACCTTTCACTAAATAATCATATATCTCGACGAAACCGGGACGAAACATGGATTAACAACAGTCACACCCTGACACTAAGGAAATGGTGGGTTCCCACATATTAATTCATGCCATACTGGAAGTATCGACCAGTTAAAAGCAATGTTTGGTAAACATGTTTGTCACATTGCGTAATAGTAAATACCAAGATTTACTTTGTTACTGTGCCACAAGTATGCCGTTTTTAAATAGCATTCTTGTTTCATGTGTTAAAATACACTAGGTTGCAAGTCAGCTGGACTATTGAACCTTGGTGCATTCTTTATCACAAAGGGTTTATTTATATCAGACTAGTGATCACTCATGCCCACACCAGTTTAGTATTTCTTTTAGCAGCTGTGCAATGCTATGCATTGTCGGTTTGTGAAAGGTGCAATCCTATTGACTAGCGGGTAGCTTTGAAGAGGAGGTTATCTATTTTTTGTTAGCATTAATTATGCCATAGTTTTATGGTAGTAAGAATTACTTTTTAGGTGTGAGGCAAGCAAATCTTCACTCCTCACTTAACATCCATCGAGTCATGCCTTGAGAATGGTCCTCAACCTTAGCATTTCAGCGAGAAGAGAAGCCAAAATATGGTCTTCTATTATTATTATAGATAGTGTACACCAGTCAGGAAACCTTATAGAATGGGTTTTATGTAGGCCTACCTTTATTTGGGTGGCCAGTTTATGATATAAGTAAAATTCGGAAAGATAAACGTGATGGTGACTTTAATATGAGATGCAAGTCTCCGTTTTGAGAATGGTTATTATTGTCAGACTACGACTTGAGTGGATGAGGGCATCCGACCAATTAGGCAGCTGCATGGGGAATCGCTGAAGGCTGGAAGTACTCCATTTTCGCACATTGTAAGTAAAAATTTATTGCTATGTCTAGAATATTACGTATGGATTCAATAATTCCAGATTAAATTACCGAGCTTTCTTTGGGTGGCAATGTATTGGAATTCAAACAATGAATTTTCTGTGTAAAAAATGTAAATATTGAAAAGAACATTCAAAAAATGGAAAACAGTAATTTAAGAAATGGGGTTATGGATAACTTTGTCTTCATCAAGGTTTAATTTTTCCTAACAAAATATATAGTTCAAAGAATTTAAATGCCCCATGTTATGGATCACAATTATTTTAATCCTTTGTGGTTGCTGCAAAGAATGTCAACTTAATGGATTATTTGTACTTATAGTAGAATGTTATTTCTGTTAAATATATAAATTATTAGAGCATTGTAATGGACAAACACCTTTCAGGTGGATTTTCCAATATTTGCCTAATAAGTGCCCCTTTTTTTGGTTGGATCTGAACTACTTGAGGATCCGGTGGATTTTGTGGATGGAATCTAAGTTATTTGTTGGGAATCGTGACTACCGTCCTGTACTACTCTACTATTTTTTGGAAAGCAAGCTGAAGAACTGTATAAAATCACACTGAACTCTAGAACAGAATCCTAGCACTAGTTATACTATTTCAACATAGTTAAACCACAAGTACAGGTTCAATTAACTAAATCAGATCTTCAATTCAAAGTTACTTTCAGCACTACATTAGTAAATCTCTTAACCGCTCCTGATAAGAAATCTCTTTAAAAATCTTGAAACTTTAACAAGATCTGAAGATGATTTGATGCATTCATAAATGTAGCAAATCAGAACCCAGGCAATTTGTATGTATTGTACCATGCATGAGATCGCATATGCCTTTATTGTTACATATGAGATTATTTTCAAAAGTCAGCGACTTTAAATTAAACTTGTGAATATTATAATGTGTCAATTAATGATTCTCTGTGTGAATTAGACAGCCTCTCAACAACGTTAGTCACTATTGTTCACATCAATTATTTTTGGGGTGACAAGTTAGGGCCTGGTATCTTGAAATAGGTCGGCCTGACTGTTACACACTGGGCATTGTATTGTTATAGTTTTTAATACTATGGGCCATAACTATTCGCAGGAATGGATTCGGCAGGCAACAAAAGAAGTGACATAGGATGTTAACTGGTCTTTGAGTGGATTTGTTCCCGAGGCCAGACTCCGCTTTGCGCCAAAACGCTCAAGGGGATTACAGCTAAACATTTCCAAGAATGGAGGGAAACGGGTATTTCCAAACTATACCAAAGAGTCCATCATCATAATGGATAATGCAGCTAATCATAGCGTCAAAGTTAAGAAACTTCAGACATCCCCCCCAATAGCAAAAAATCAGAATGCAGGCTGTGAAAAGCTCGGATGTCGCATTTTCCGGCCAAGTTTCGAAAAAAGAAGCTCTACAATTTCATCACGCAAAATAAACCACGAGCCCAAAAATATGAAAATTGACATTTTAAGCCAAAATACTGCCATGACATTGTACGTTTTTTTCCCTCCCACCACTGAAGAAAAACTTCATTTCAAATAGTAGTTTAATTGAATCCCAAGTCCAATGTTGAAGTATCATACTTACCAATATGTCTGAAAAGGTCATTTTTAGTGTAAGGCAGCAGGTTTGTATTTTCTAAGTCCTCTCCTAAGTTTTCTTGTGTTCAAAAACATTTACTTAGAGCCCCAGAATAGCCCCCACAAGCACTTTGCAATACTTTACACTAAACAAGCCTAAATGTCAAGTTAATGTTTCCTTTTGAATTT
Source organism: Ophioderma brevispina (assembly GCA_023653785.1). NCBI lineage: Eukaryota > Metazoa > Echinodermata > Ophiuroidea > Amphilepidida > Ophiodermatidae > Ophioderma > Ophioderma brevispina. The sequence continues at coordinate 11,116 of JAMKCH010082364.1, read as the reverse complement.
TTAAGGGGAGGCAGATAAATAATACTACGGGAAAATACTAGATAACAGATACTAATCGCCCTATCTCTGGAGAAGAAGTAGAAATTATAGTACTTTTTTATTTCAAATTATTTCACGTTTATTAAAGGCCCACACATTAGTTCCCAACATAGACCTTTATATATGAGACAATTAGAAAATACGCGCCTTTCTTGATACCAAATTGATACTACTAATACTACACCGGGTAAATCAGGGGGGTCCCAAAGATATCGGAACAAGCCCCTTAATGTTGGTCGAAAACAATATTTCGACCGTTGACATGTTCTCGCCATGTAATTTCCTACCCTTGTAACCTAGATATTTTCACAAGACTACCTTTTTGGAACCAATCTAGACTGCTTGAGGTGTTTTCAGCAAAGCAATGCCCGGTGTGGCAGAAATATAGGGTCATCCGGGCCCACAGTCCGGGAACATGGTGAACAATAGGCAAATCGATTCAGTTGACTCTTCACGCAACATTATTTTCACACGCTTATTCCGTTGTCGTCTATGAACCCGACTATGATACCTGCCGGCTATGATTATTTTCACACCTGTTTTGGTATTATTAAGAGAATACATTACGTTTTCAGAACCACTTCGAAAAATCACAGTATCGTCGGTTATTGGGACAGATTCCTCGATGTTTCCCAATGAATACTCCATTTTATATTAACTGTTTACATATCATTTACAAGTACTACTTAGGCACAATATAATCGGAATAACAGACGGGTTTTTCGCGCCCATCCTTGCGCCACGACTATAAGCCATACGTTGTCAATGGACATTCATGTACCAATACAGCAACAACCAGTTTCCCTCCACATTTGACAACATGTTTGTACAAAAATCACACTTAATTCTACAAGGCAGGTTTTCAGATCACGAGTGGTAAATCTATATTTTACCTTGGGGTTATAAACAAGATACGATTACGATCTTACAAAAAACTCGGACCACTACATTTAAAAGTGTATTTCGGATTACTTTGTAAGTCTGGGCGAGGCTATGGATCACTAAATGCCCTTTAAAGTGTACTAACAGGCTAATTTTTAATTTAAGTATACTATGTTTTTAAAAGATGTCTTGCGGTCTGAAAAGAAAGAATATCTACTGACTTCCATAAGATTGCCTCATTCAGATTAACTAACAATGTTGGTTCCATGTGGAGGTCTCCATATTCGGCATTAGTGACGTTGCTCGGCATTGTGACGTTGTAGACTTGAGAAGTCAATATACCAACACCAGGTGTCTGTGGAATGTCTATGGAACTCCTGGACTCATTAAATCGGATTATATATTGTGTCCAGTAGAAAATCACTATCGATCGATTAAAAAATTAAAAAACTGTACGAATCTTGTATAGGATATTACGAAAAGTTTGGGTGTTTCATTCTTGGGCTACTTCTTTTCTAGACACACTTGTACGACGACCCATCGTGATTTCTATTTTTCACGTGGGCCTATCAAAATGGCTGCAATCACATACTGAAGATCTTATACACGATTTTAACTTTGTTTTCAATAATATAGTTCATTTTGCTTTACTGAACGGCACACATTTTAAACAAAAAATGTATTTATAAAGTGTTGAAGCTAGATTATATTAGCCTGGCATTACGCTTTAAATCCGGTCTATTTTAGAGATGCAACCGACTTTATTATTTCCAAACACTTCTATAGTGGCTTGGCCAGTCTAGCGCCTTATCCATTGTTTGGCCATGCTATGCTAGCTATCGTGATATCGCACCAAAACATCCGGTCGCTTATTACATGGACATTGCTTCAAATGTCGCCTGGTAGAAAAAACCCTGGCGTCCTGTTTCAAGTTGCAGCGTTAGTTACATACTACGCCACGATTCCTGTTCCTCCAAATCTGAAATCGTCTGACTACTTAACACTACGCATTGCAGAGCATTTACATGACATGTTAAATATGAACATTTTGTTGGAGAATTTAGTATTCCTGCCACAAGTACGAATTCGGCAACGTAACGGAATAAACCGCAATGTTAAAGGTGGCCGAATTTTAGTGGTGCCGAATACGAAATTCATCCCATTTGTTACTTTTAAAATATCCTCTTCTTTGGCCCACGTAAAAGTTGATTATTGCATCAAAACATTTGGCACAACACTGTAGGAGGTGTAGGTATGCTACAAAGCCTACAACATCATTCATAAAAAGGAGCATCCGCGTGTGATGCCCAGGGAGTGCTACAAATCAATGGATCCGCATTTTCAGCCTTATTATATCAATGACCCCATTCATTGCCAAACCCCCAAAGTGTTATGTTTGTGCTGTTATTTAGTGTTTTTACCCCGACGTGGTTATGTATGTGCTTGTTATTTAGTGTTTTAAATAATTACTGAGAGACGTCTTAGCGATGAATGATTTAGCCAGCTAAGACGTTTAGATCTGGGTGTAAAGGATAAAACTTTACAATATTGTATATTTCAAGCGAAATGAACAAACATCACTATTTCCTATTTATTACAGTACAAGAATTAATTCTGATATTACTACCTTAGAATTCATGTCCCATAGACAGGGTTGAGTAAAATATGAACCAAGGTTGTCCACAACAACAAAATGTGGCAAGGCAAAAGCTCCTTCGTTGAAATATTGACGTAAATTTACACATGGTCATACATGAACGTCTTGGTCTTTTGATAAGGTCTTTCACCTCCACTCATGCAATACTATAACACAAGGTGTTAGTTCCCGTAATGTTCCTCATTCAGATCAATTTAATGCCCGGGCCCCGACCTCAAAGTACTTGTGCTATTCAAAGTGTGCCTCATACTTTTATGCATCATATCCAACATGCATGTCGTTCTTTAGATTTAGAAATCCTCCAGAAAGTTTATGTACTTTGCCATTCCCGGCAAAGATGGCAGCTAATCCGAAAGGTGAAGACCAATATACCGTGATAGCATTCGATTTGGGTGTTGGTACAAGGTGGTGAAACCCATTCCAAAACAGTCGTCCGTGCTGGCGCTGACATTTTGAATATTGCACGAATAATTATTAGTTTGGGTGCTTTATACACACATAATGGATGGTCAAATTTCGATCCAAACTGTCCGCCAAAATATCAGTTGTTGGATGTTGGGTTCTATTGGGTGGTTAAATTTTTGTCCTACCCATGGCCACACAACGAATGAAATGACACATCAGTCGTCTTGATTTAAAAATACCCCGGCCTCAATGAATACATCTCTTCACTAAGCGCGCATTGCATTATAGAAAACGAGTATCTGAGCCAAATGATCCAGGTACATATATTACAAACTGGCCCACCTCTAACCATAATAATTTGTATCCCTACCCGATTATGTATATGCAAAGCAGCAACCACACATATGTTTGGAAGAAGCGGAGGCAGCCATTGCTTTCCTATTTGTTGGGCACTCTATGTTTTGTTTGTGGTCGGCTAAAACGTGAGACGTTATTCTAAAGTTCACGTAACGTTTTGCCTCTATCTATATAGAACCTCTTGGTTGTTATCCGTCTAATATCTAAGAGCGGGTTAAATACCAATGGGTGTCCACTTTCCACCGAATGGGATAAATTAATTCGATCATATTTGATAGGACACGTTATTGATTCGAAAGATTTTCATTTCATCCATCACGCATTATCTTGTTTTTTCTTATGTATAGGCAGTTCAGTTAAAAACGTGTCTGCATTCGTGGGTTTAAATGTATTGTATGTGAAGAGAGACCTCTTCAGCACTCAGAACACTTCTATTTTTGAAATCGACATTCTGCAAACTTCTCAAATTTTTGTACTCGCACATAACAGTCATTTGGAGGCCAAGTGTCAAAGGTCAAGTCTTTTATTTTCTTTATTTTGCCATGGCACCATGGTATGTGTCCTCTTTCCACACAAAAATATGTACAGAATCTAAACAATAAAAGGGATCCACTTGATTTTTTTAGGTAATGTTCCTGATATATGTACCTACAGATTACATTAAGTATTTATCTCTCCATGTTCCCAACTATTTGAATATTTTTGAGGAAAAATGTTTAAATTTATGTTTTTTTTTCATGAAAAGGAAATACACCATTCTTAATATAGATGTAATTTAAGAAAAACTCAACCACTATCATTCCTGCCACTTGCATGATTTTCTCTTATCCACTCATTACGAATTTTGCCAGCAACAGAGTCTATTCGAATAGCCTTACTTTAACCCTAATTATCATATTTTTTGACCAAAAATGAGCAAAATTTGCATTTTTTGAAATCACAATGCAAACCATCTAAAATTTCAGGATTTTTCTATGAGCAAAACAAACGTAATTATGAACCAAATGAGCCTAATTAAATGCTCTTAAATTGGCCCTAATCAACAAATTATTTTAACCAAAAATGTTGCACAATTTATAGTTTTGTTATTTTCTCTTGCATTTGTGAAAGTTTACAACTATCAGTCTGAAATGGTTTATGGGTTCCCCCTTCAAAACCCTTTACCAACACACACTTGAGAGAGTGAGTTGTATGAATGTTACCTGCCTAATTTGCTATTGTTGCAAAAAATGAACATATTTGAGATTTTGTATTAATTTTGCATTTTGTAGGAAGTTAATAGACAACTATCAATCTTATTTTCATGCGTTCTTCTTCCAACCTGTACAAACACAACTTTGTAAATTGAGTTGAAAATATTATTTCATGACCTAATTTACATTTGTTATCAACTGCAGAAATGCATATAAAGGCTGTTAGACCCCCATTTTCACAGCATCATTGTCCCCCAAAGATGCCATATTTTTAAAGATGTGCCACTCACACCCAAAGGCCCCTATTTTTGGGACTGTTGAAAAATTGACACCAAAGATAACCTACTTTTTGCAAATTTCGACTTTTTTTATATTTATGCCATATTTTTTGTCGTCCAAATCACACCTAATTTATTGCAATTTTGGCTTTCTCACCCAAATACCGTCTATTTTCATGTTACCCGAATGCTTCTGGGTTTAAAATCGCTAGCCTTACACACCTATGAAATTCATGTTGGGTGACCCCCTCCGCCCCCCCCCCCCCCAAAGACCCTCTATTTGACCGAAGGTTACGAATACCTCGGGGTTTTTGAATCGTCTAGCCTTACACACCCGCTATGCATTCATTCAATGTTTGGAGTGACCGCCCCCCCCCCGTGAAAAATTTTTTTTTTTTCTAACTAAGGCAAGGGGTCATTATTTGCGCCAGTGGAAATGGAGGAATATAGGGGAATGCAAGCGAATTCAAGAGAGTGCAACATAAAATTTTTTATCAAGAATCGAGAGTAACAATGAAGCTTTCAACTTTCATTTACTGAAGGCGGAGGAGGGAATCCGACCTTTCTCGCCGAAAAAGTTGAAATCCTCCTTTTCTCCCTGTTGTAAATAATGCATGCCCCGTCCCCTAATGTAATTCATAAGCATATTCTTCCAGAATCATTGAGGGACCTGGCGTATAAGGGGCAGGAACAGAAGGTCTAATCAAAAAGTGTAAAATTTCGGCAGACTTATAAGGAAATTCTTTGGTTTTTATAAATGCTTCATCCCTACATCGAAAGCCCATACCTCGCTACGAAAGGGCCGTTCTTCCCCACAATAACGGCACCATCGGATGATTTAATGTCATATGGCATGTATTACATACTTTATATTTTCACTGATATACAAACTATATATTTGCGGATCTTACATCACAACTGTCAAAGCGCCGCCACGTGGCCACTTGAGCGCCACAAGCCGTCAATAGTGTTTGCCATTCAAACATCAAGTTTCGCGTACAGCTGTTCCTTGGTGGGACTTTACGCATTACTCATATTAGTCGTCTTTTCCGGCCTTTTAGTGATCAAATTGCTTTGTAAAAAATACATAACTTCTTTGATCACTATGTAATCTAGGCATATCTTTGTTGATTTCTTGAAATATTTTCGTTGTGGAAGAAAAAAAAATCGCGAATTTTTTCAAAAAATCCTTCTCCGGCAACCACACTCTGATCACATCAACAAACAACCAGCTGTCGCTTGTCATCAAACTTTTCAAAAACTCACACTCTAAGGCGTACCAGTCACAACGCTCCGGATTTACACATTTCGTCATTCACCGTTAGTCCACTTAAATTGCACTCATCAAAACGTGTGCCAAGTCGGCGTGGTCTAATGTTACCATGCGTTTGCAAGGGCGTTGAAAGGTCTTTCGAAAACATGCTCTTTGTGAGATGACTTATCAAGGAATCTCATGCGATAGCTACCAACCTCACAATCTTTTTTTTCTATTCCGTTTTAATAATGTTAGAGGAAGATATGCTTGCAACCACATAGTTGAGTTGGAATGACATTGGGATTAGCATTTTTTTGATTAAATTTATGATTTCTGTAGAATTTGTTGTTCTCTACGCACCACGCACACCACAACGTTCGTGCAGTCGATCGTTCACCGATTACGTATAGGTAACTGAACTGCCTACTTATGATTCATATCACTGTTTTCTTTTTCTCATAAACATTCTAAAATGACGGTCATAAATAAGTGAAGAACATAAAAGAGCACATCATCTGGAAACAGACATCAAACAATAATTATTCTAAATCTTGCATAAATAATACCCATTCAATTTGCAAGAGTTCTGTTCTGGAAAAGAACCGTCTACCTCTGTCCTGAAAACTTAAATACTGCAAAAATTCATCGAACTATTACTGCACATCGTGCTTAAAAAATTATACATATTTGAGTTTTAAAAAAGGAACTCTGTTTCGGTTTTCTTTCTTATTCACGATTTAGTGTATATTTCGTAATGATGTTCTTACTTAATTGCTTATGTCTAGATTTTTCGAGTTGCTTTTAAAATCAATAAGCCCTATCACCTTATTCAACATGATGCTTATACTTTGTACCTCATTCTTGAATGGCACATTGTATCTCACTACCGTCCTCTTAAGATTATTAGCCATATACTGTAGCGTATTGCAACAAAAAATCGGATGTGCTGAAATGGTATTCAAGCCAAGATGTGCATTTGTTGATACAGGGTGAGTCCGAAAAAACTTGACCCCTGATTGTGTCCGCCCGTTTTGAATTTTGAATCTGAAAGCTTAGTCTTATCTTTACTTCTGCAATAGATAATCTAAATAGGTTACGTATTCCGAGCGAACAGTCGGTTGAAGCAAGTACTCACTTTTACCCCCATTTGAATGCACGACGTCCAACTTGCATGACTCCCGAAAATGATGATAAGGGTATGTCTATGGTCGCAGTCAAATAAAGTGGTATTCTAAACGGAGATAATGGTAAGTTTTATTTGAAAAACCTTTTTTCAGATTGTTTGCCTATTTTGGTCGACACTATAGACAAATACTTTAACCTTAAGGTTTACACCTGTCTGTTCCTTCAGATGTCTGATACATTCAACTCCTCCAGCAAGCTAATATGTCTAGTGACTTATTTTTTCAATGATGTATGAGTGATGAGGGCGTAGAAACGTCAAGAGCTGTTCAAGACGGCATCTATGAATAGGATTGTGACTGAGTTTGGGGTTAAATAGCGTCATATTTATTCTGCATTCAAAAAATAGCTCGACTTTTTTTCTGGACACTGATTTCCTTAGCTGAACGATGTTCACTTGAATGTGAATCCGTGGACAGAGCGCAAAACCGACTACTTGATTCAAACGACTGTAGCTCGGTCTATATCTAACCGATGTGAATGATCTTTGCAGCAAATTAAAGATAATGAACTAGGCTTTCAAATGATATCACATATGTTAGATATATCTTACTTAAAAATCCAAAATGGCGGACACAATCAGGGTCAATTTTTTTTACTCACCCTGTATAATGTAAATATTATGTTACTATTTTTATTTTTTTTCACCTTCCAACACGGGCGCATTTGCCTTGCACCATTTTTGTGGAAACCCTGTATTTCTCAACATATATGTGGTATTATCGGAAACCCTATATTACTAGCTTTAATTTTCTGCAGAGCATTCACATCGGTTAGGTATAGAGTAGTGGGTTTCGCGCTCTGTCCACGGATTCAAATTATGCATGATGAAAGGCGTTTAGAAGCAAATCAATGTCCAGAAGGAAATCGATCTACTCATTGAGTGCAGAATGTGACGATATTTAACCCCACAAAATGCAGTAACATTTTTCTTTGATGCCCTCATCTCATATAAAAAAACATTTGCAAAATAAGTATGACACTCGCATCAGTTTATGGCGGTGAACGGAACCTACTATACGAAGAAATAAACATCGGTGACAATCTTTTGAGGCCGGAAAATGTGTAAATATTGTCTTTATTTGTAAACTTAAATCTGCCTTATCTTAAAAAAGTGTTTCTAATAAATCCTACCATTATCAACTTCTTTGCGCCATCAAGATACCACTTAAGTTAACTTAAGATGACCCCCATCATCATAATCATTTTGAGTATTTTGGGCTACGATTCACTTCTATAGCAGCTCAGCAAAATGCGAATCGGTGGACAAAGGAGCAAAACTTGACTATTCAAAAGACTAGCTCGGCCTATACCTAACCAATGACAATGATCTTTACAGCAAATCAAAACTAATAAGCTTTCCGAATATGTTGAGACATATGTTAAAAATTCAAAATGGCGAGCACAATCAGGGTCCATTTCTTTACTCACTCTGTACATGGTGATTAACACGTGATCCTGGTTATTTCGTATTCTGCAGGACATAATTTCATGTTACCAAGTCCTTTATTACGTGAAGAATATAAGGGCATTATTCTCTCACATGCTATTTATCATGTAACTTGCATCTCTGAAGATTCCATCTTTCCATGTTCTTCTTTTCTGTGCGTTTATCTGAACAGACTTCTTTGCTTCGATCGCTACCAACCAAGGCTGATGTGTACGTGGCCAATTTTGTGCAACGAATAGCGGGCGTTCTAATGTCTGACGACCCAGCTGTCCAGTACACGGACATGCGAATCGATAGTGGAGTGCGAATAAGACTCTACGAACCAGTGAAAGGAACACGGAGAAGAGGTGGATTGGTTTACTTTCACGGTGGAGGATGGACATATGGAAATACAAGTAGATAAAATATCCTTTATTTTGATAACAAAATCCTTTCCATAACCTTTTGCACTCTCTGCTGCAACACGTTATTTAAACATTATTTCTGCTCTAATCGATTTTTATATAGCTTAAAGTGACAGGTGGAGAATTTTTTTTAGGATCAATTCCTCTCAAATTTCAATGGATCGGTTGTAGACCACCTACCGAAACGTTTAAAAGGTTTATTGAGCAAATGGGTGTCAAAATAAACCGCAAACCTTGTTTTGAACTTGCCTGCTATCGTATCGTTCCCCATAGAAACCATGCTTTGACTTTCTGTCCTGCAGACAGAAACTACTAAATCATCATCTTAATTACAAATAAAGACGGCGTTTGGGCTATTCACTTGATGTGTGATCTACATTACCTTGGTAAGCATTCCAAATATGTAAACAAACCGGGTTCCGAGAAAAATTTGGGAGCGCTTCTTCCTGGAAATCTCCTCATGCTCTTTAACTTGTGCATATTTGGGTCTTTGTTTTTTCAGAGACCCACCATTTCCTTGACACACTATTTGGCAGCAAATCTCGACATAGTTGTTGTGTCAGTAGAGTAATTATCCTTCAGTCTATATTAATAAGCGTATCATAAAAGGGAACTTCATGGTGCTTGTATTATTTTATCACATACCTTTAATCATCGCTGTCACAAACAAATATAATGCGAAGTATTTTTTTTGCTTTTTATTTAATCGTCTTTTCTGTCCACGCAAATTTCCAGCTGCAATAAACGACGCACAAAGACACGACTTGGTTCATGCGTCACTACAAGAATACAATGTGATCCCAAGAATTGCAGTTGCTGGAGACATTGCCGGAGGACTTTAGCAGGCATCTGTTGCTGGCAAGACTGACCTTCAATAAGGACTAGCAAAGCGCTGCCCCAGTTTAAATTTCAGGTTTTTGGAAAATAAAAAAATTATTGCCCGCTTGCAGTTCTAGATCTTACACACCGTCGTATCACAAATGTAACAAGCTTCTTTGGTGATTACAGATATTGTGCAGCTTACTGTTTTGCAATTTCCTTACAGGAACCTCTGATTGATAGAACCGATGTATGTAGCAATCACCCATCTCCAGAAGCCAATCAGATTCGCTCACGTATATCTCTCATGACCTTAGACCAAAAGAATTTAAAAGAGCATAGTTACTCACCCCCGGCAAGGAAAATATGTGCAATGTTACAACATACGAACAAATTGAAAGTGTTCGATTAATCCGGATTCCTCCACCACTTTTGAGAGAAAATCTTGAAGGCTTACCTCCGCATATATAGTAACAGCCCTCACTACCCCTCTTCGAGATGATGGTATAATGTATGCTCATCGTCTAGAAGAAGCGGCGTTTGCTGTTACTTGGAAACATTACAGAAATGGTTTCATAACTGTTTTCACTTTTTGTGGATCCGTTAAGTCTGGAAGCGGGAAAGCAAGTGTTAAAGAATTTATTGATATGCACGCGAACATTATCATGCGAGTTAACCTGCAACATTTACACAACAAAAGCTAATAATATAATTCATGATGAATGAATTAAAATCAGTGCCTTTGGGCAATTACCTCGAATTTGATCTCTTCGACTACGAAAGTATGTTAGCAGCTTTCATACTACTAAACAGAGAAAAATAACAAACATGTTGTAAAGATTCGATTGATCTCAAATTACAACACATGGACAGATGGTGCAATGAGAGATTCTGCTCGTGAGCATGCGTAACACTTGATCTTAGTTCAGAATCCGGTACTGCGCACGTCAATCGAAGTCTGACTCAAAAAAGTGGTGCAAATCAGAAACAACAATGGTTAAATAATGAATGAACTTTCAAATAATTCATTCTTACTGGGGTCTAATATTAACGACAAAGACAAGGCTTCCAATGTTGTTTGTTTCATCTTATTTGCTTTTATCAATCCAGAGATATAATCAATTTGTCACGCAATGCCGCGATACTCCAATCGATTGTGTGCCACTTTTATGCATGGGCAGAGTGGTTTTGCGCA
>JAMKCH010082362.1:0-12804 GCA_023653785.1 Ophioderma brevispina | reverse complement strand
GCTAAACATGCCAAAAGCTTTCGTTAAAAAAGCTTATGGGTAATCGTTCTCTCATCCTTTCTGGTCATTTTAGCGAAAAAAAATGTGACAGGACGGTGCGTAGACCCTTCACCGGGTTAGGTGTATTATGCCTACCAACGTCGAAGGGTAGGGGGGTTGCCACCTACAGTATTTTATGTACATGTTTGAAATATGGACCAGGATTGGCATATGGCTCTAAAAAACTCTACGTTTATGTTTAAACTAGTCCTTGCCAATTTAGAGTGAAAACCGCATGAAAATCCGAATTACTACAATTGATTTTTTAGCGCAAAATTGGATTTTCGCCTAATTTTATTGAAAAATGCCAATTTTGTACGGAACAATGGCTTTATGACGTCATTGTGACGCCGTTCGCGTCGTACTAGGTATGTTGGTACTTTATTGTTGGTATCAATGGAAAGAGGAGGGACCTAAAAATATCCACTGGTATCAAATATAAACATCGGCAGTGCTTTATAACGAATTCTGAGGGGTGGTAACCACCCCCTCCTTGGTAATCCGTGTTACAAAAAAAGCTTGTAAGACGAGGGGGGATATAGACTACACAACCATTTTACTCTTGTACATTTTCATGACAACGATTTGGGTTTGCTAGCAATGGGCCATTAATAGCAAGGTTTATAATGGGGGGTTGTGTAGGGTTTCACTATACATCTGTGCAAAAAAACATTGAGGCCTAACTCTTGCTTTGGGCAAGACTCAACGGATGGCGGTCTGAATACGGCAAATGTATGCATTAGTATGTTGTCTCTAATAGCTTATTTGCATTATAACAAGAAAAACAAAACTGCAAGTAGTACAAAATAAAATCATATACAATATTTCATTTGAAATTTGCTTCACATTTTGACACCAAGGTAGATTATGACTTTGGAAGATGTAGGACCATTTTGAAATTTGACCTCTTTCAGGGTCACTAAAGGTCAACGGAAAAAAATTGGAAACATCGTTTCTGAATAGTCAGACTCAGTTAGTGGAATACATTTATAATGGTTGCCAACAATTAAATGAATTCATAAAATCACTCTTATGGAGAACTAGGCGCCCCCCTCCACTACCGCTTGACACTCTCAATTTTTTTTTTATTTTATTATTTCAAAACTGGCCATCAAACAACAAATAGAAAACAAAGCATAAAATGAGGTCTGAGAGAAGACCGGGAGCACTGAAAGCCTGTAAACAAACAGGGGGCAGTGCTCCCAACTCAATAGACACTTACAAACGCAAAAAGTAGACACACACCCACACAACACAAGCACACCCAAACCCTAAACACAAAACCCACACAAGCACAGCCACCCCTACACACCCCACACACCCCACACACAACACACACACCCACACACACCAACCCAAAACCATACAAACACACAACAATAGATAAAATACCATACAAGGCACTGCCCCAAACACACCTATAATACCAACTCACACACTATGTAAAAGCCAGAAACACGTTAGTATTTAAAAGCATAAAAAGTATAGTTAAGATTCATCATGTTCAATAATAATGGGACTAAATGGTTAGAATTTAAAACACAGATTTGCTACAGGTGAAGAAAGAGTCTCTCGAGTTATTGGTGGGATAGCAGCCAGTGCACTGGGAGTTAAACTAAAGGGCAGCTAGTATTTATATGAATCTGTTTTGGGGTGCTCGAATGCTTGAAAGTTAAAGCCTCCTTTTCTAGTTTGGACACACCCCGCCAAAATCAAACAGACTAGAATTACTAAACAAGAAAAAGCAAAAGAATGGAAAGGTAACTCTTAATCGTTTCAAAGTAGTGGTTTTAAAGTTTTAAGTCTGATGTCATATGATTGCTCCCCCCTGCGTTGACAAAGAATCATCCTAGTAGACGATGCTGAATTTGTTACAATTTTCCACATTGCAATTATTAGATACATCCAAAACTGGAGAACAATAATCCAGAATTGGCAAAATGAGACTCTGGTAAAGTTTGAGCAAAACATAAGAGTTCTTCTTACCCGCAACAACTCTAATAAAAACGAGCAGTTTATTGCATTTTTTAACGCATGGTATTACGTGAAGTCCAGGAAAGATCACTGGATACCGTACCCCTTAAGAGCCGAAGATTGTCCGTTGATCAAGAACAGTTTTATTCACACTGTATGACGGAACCGGTTTGACTTTGCGTCGGGTTTTAAGCACATTGACTTGGATTTAGATGGGTTTAGGTGGAGAGATTGTTGTTCAGACCACCCAGTTTAATGGTTTAGATCAGATTGCAAAATGGAAATGCCACGGCTGTTTTTTATATCTATAAAGATGAACGTATCATCAGCATATGCGTAAACTGTAGATTTCAGAGGGAGATGGAGATAATTTACATAAATATTGAAACAAAAGCGGTCCCAAAACGGGATCCATGAGGGGAAACCCGGAGAGAACAACAGTCCACTCAGAACAACTAGCACCGCGAAACATAAATTCAGTTGGCGACGGCCACATAAGGAAAGACGTGATCCTTGCAGTACAGAGCACGAAATTCCGTAGTTTTTATGCAGCGGTCTAATAAGCACCGGTGGACATTGAGTAAAAAGCACGGCTATAGTCAAACAGAGATTTAGATCGATTACGAGCCGTTGGGTTGGATCGACGATCGAGGCTTGACCACAGCCATTAGGTGTAGCTTCAAGAGGGCCGTGGTAATGATTTCCCTGGAGGAGAAACAGGGCTGATTTTCAAACATAAGACCATTTGCTAACAGATGGTTTCGTAGCTCATCACAGACAAGACCTTCCAGCATTTTAACAACGATGGAAGTTAATGCTATGGGCGATAGTTAGTCAATGTTGAACGATCCCCCTTTTGTTACACAGGGGGCTTATAATGAGCAATTTTCCAACCCATAGGCAGCTTACCAGATGCAAAAGAGAGATTAAATTTCGCGGGGACAAGGAACAGGGTCTATGTTGTGAGCACACATCTCAGCATGCGGCCCGAGTATTATCCGGACCCGACGCCTTTATCTGCAGCTAATTTTTATTCTGTTTTAGGACCATACAGAACTAAATGACATGAAGGATATGTTTTGGACTCAAGCTCTGGAGATGTATTTCTACAGAATCTCAGTCTGTGTAGAAATGAAACTGGCAAAAACACGCAGACAGAAATGACAAGAGCTGCGTTTCTCCGGTATCACATAAAACACAGTCCTCTGTGGTCCCAGTGGTAATCTCAAGCCTAGTAAAGCGAGGAGGACCGGGTTCGAAACACGTGTATTAACTGCTCGCTAGTTTCTCCGAAACAAATTTAATAATCAAAAAAATATTGGCACCCCGATTAGATTGTTAACTTAGTAGTTATCTCATTATCCTGAAATGTTAGCATTCAAAACTCAATTTCACCAAAAATGTTGATTTTTTAAAATAAAATATGTCAGTTCAATGACTTTGAAGCGTATCTGTCCAGTTTCCCGCAATGGCAATGGGATTATTTCTGATGTCACGGTAGGACTAAATACATTATTTGCACAGTTGATAGCTCTTGCCCCCTATTTATATATTTTGCAATTATCAGCGAAATCTGCCCACTCTCCATAGAAGCAAGTATAGTATAGGATATAGTACATTTTTTCACGTTTAAAATCGGAAATATACGATTTCCATTACGGTTTTTTCTGACATGGCGGGAAATATATAGCAGAGCGTTTAAACGCTTAAACTGCTGTTTTTGAAGCCAGTATTAAATGCCCAAAATATCCAATTTTCATACTTGCCGTATGACGGCATATTGACGCCCATTTTGAATGTTTGTACTATTTGGATCACTAATGAAAAAAAATCTAAAGCTATTACTTTGGTATAAATTATAGGAATCAGATGTTCAATAACTACCCTTCACACACCCCCCCCCCCCCCTTTCGGGTGTGTTGTTACAAAAAGTGGCTTCTAAGAGACCTATCTGATGGTTTTTCATAGTCATATCGGTTTTACTCCTTTGGGCCTGAAAGGAAGCATACCGTACAGAAAAAAGATAACCGTATTCAAAGATTGGGCAAGTCAATCCCTTATGTGACAGTTGATCTCATGCCAAGGTGCAAAGATGGAACCCGTGGATTGTCCGTAGATCTATGTGTGGTACCCCATTTAGGCACTTAAGCGAATAGTCTCAAATTCATACGACTAAAGGCATCGTTCCGAAAGTCAGTTTTGGCTCCGCATCATAAAACATCATTGAAGCCATAAACAGTGGACCGTGTAGGAAAGAATTATAGTCCGCCCGTACTCAAAGTCCGGTACACGGTAAAGAATAGGGGCACTCGAATCAGTTGATCTTCACGCAACATCAGTTTGACGCTTATTCCGTTGTCGTCTATGGCGCCCGGACTGTGGCTCCCGGCGACCCGTAATTACTGTCACACCGGATTGCACCCTTGCGTTCTTTCTTTATATTAGCTATTCTGATTTCATGTTTAACATCCCATGTACAGTGGCGTAACCAGACATTTTGATTTCTGCCTTTATCTTTTTCTCTTCCCTTTGAAAGAAAGTGACACGTTTGGTGATGAGATGGTCAAAAAGGACATTTTTATGGGGGATAAGTCCATTTGTACCCAAAAAGGTCCACTTGTCGATTTTTTTGTCCCTAACCCCCCCCCCCACCCCCAAAAAGAATCAATACGGTACGGTGTGTCCACTTGAACTTGATTTTCTGCAATTCTGAATGATTGTCTTAAATCCAGTATTCTTTCCCGTAACTTGTGATTTTGTGACTGATCTTGTTTCCAGTAATATCAGATGAGATGCAGCATTTTATTTGCAAAGCTCCGCTGAATTGTAATATATTGGGTCTGAATATAAATTTTCCTTATCGAAAAACATTAGATTCATCATGTTATAATGCAGATATAAATTTTTAAATTGGAGCAGTATTAAATGTTTTATTAGTCTTCACAACATTTTGAAAAAAAAATAATTACAGTAGTAACGTTTAACTAAAAATTATCTTTTTGAATACAAATTTTAAGTTTTGGCTTCAGATATTTTGTATTGTTAAAAACTACTCCAAATGTGAAGTTGAAATGTGAAGAAACGAGATACGTATGCATTATTGTTATATATTATTATGAGTACAACAGCTTAGCTAAAGCTGACATTAAGTCACAGATGCATTATGGGAAAATACAACCCGATTTAAGTCTTTTTTAAGCTTGAACCCTTTTTTCGAGGGCGCTCGTATTCAAATTGATGGCAAAAATACAGTCCATCAAAAAATAATGAAGTTTTTCCGATTTTTAAAATCGCAAAAAATAAATGGCCTTTAATTCATTTGTTAAAGTAACCCTTGAGGGTACTCTTCCTCAAATGATGCAAAAAATTACTGCCATAAAAATATCAAGATTTTTTTAGATTTTCTGAATAGCATAATTTTCTCTTCAATTGTTAAGCTTAACCCTCCCAGGGGCTCGTCCGCGAAGGATGCCGAAAAAAAAACAGTCCCATAAAAAAAAAATCAAACACTTTTTTTCAGAAATATTGAAAATCTCAAAATGCCCTTTAATTCAAGTTGTAAACTGTAACCCGATTCAGGTGGTCGCGCTCACACAAAATGATGCCAAGAAAGAAAAAAAAAGATACATTCCTCACACAAAATCAAAGATTTTTTTTCCAGAAAATAAAATTTGTGAACTGTGGAAAATGCACAAGGTCCGCAATTTAAGCTTAAACTTTAGGGGCGCTCGTCCTCAAGTGATGCGAAAAATTTGATTCCCATAAAAAAATCAAATAATTTTTTTTTTCAGAAAAGTAGTGAAAATTGCATAATACCATCTCAGATTCAGGTCCTTATTGGATAAAGGAGGAATGAGGAGGAAAGGAATGGTCCTTTTAATGGTAAAGGGAGCAATGCGCTTAATTGGTAAATGGAGAATAAACCCTTTAATTGGTTTTAATGCAGGAAATAAGTAAGTGATGGTGGAATGGAATTGCCCTTGGTACGGGTAAATGATGTTGGAATGGCCTTTTAATTAGTACTTGGAGGAATGGCCCTTCGTAAATGGAAGGGCCCTTTATTGGTATGTAAATTGGGAATGGGCTTTAATGGAAATGAAGGAATAGGAAGACCCTTTAATTGGTAAATTGAGGAATGGCACTTTAATTGGTAAATGGAGGGAAGGAAAAAGGAGAGGAATGGGCCTTAGTGGTTCCTGGCCAGGAATGACCTTGAATGGTTTCAGGTGAGGGATACCATGAAAGAGTAGAATTAAGTGGTTTTGGGAATTTTGATATTGAAATAGGGGAAATTAAGCTTTCTAATGCTTTTTGTTTAACTAAAACTAGGTGGTGGTTTTTTTTAGAGTCTTGTGATAATTTTAAGCGATAAAGTTGCGGAACGAAAAAATGATTTTTCTTTTTTTTTATGTTTTGACCCAGCGATCTTCTTATGGATTTATTGTTCTTAACCGGGCCGATATTTATAGAAACTAAATGTAAAAAATTCATTCTCAAAAACTAATACTCCTATTTTTGCAAGAAAACTTTGCTAGGTCATATGTAATTAATTCAAGTACTATTTAGGTCGTGTGTAGTTTTTCAAAATGGTGCTCCTATTTGCTAATTAAAAAACGTGTTTCTAGATTAAAATAAGCATTTTTCATAGGCGGCCCATTTTTAGAGTTAGGGTTCTCATTTGAAAACTGGCTGATGCTATTGACCCAAATTTGTGAAGGATTTCTCCTCTACAAGCCACATGTCGAACAAGAAGCCGCTTGTTTGATATCAGGTCCATATTGTAGAAAATGATGGTTAAAAGTTTTCAGTTTTTTGTGTTTATTTTCAGAAAAAAAATCACAGTTTTGTAAAAAATACAAACATTTAACCCATTTCTCCCTAAAAAACAAAAACATGGCTCTGGTACGGGACCTTTCTATCCTATAGTTGGCCGAAGTTTTTAAAAGTAAAAAATTTAATTAGTTAGGTAACGTAAAATGCCGTCCGTAAAACTTAGCCTTAAAACTCCATATGGCCGCCATTAGTATGCAAATAGGTGACCTTGACGCAAAGAAATGTTTTTCCCAAATTGTTTGCCAAGTGTATCAAATACTAAAATATGAAAAGAAATAAGCATGTAAAATAAAGAAATTCGTTTCATGCTATTCCTCAACTAATGGCGATTATAGCCCTTTTTTCGTTAACCGTCGTCTTCCCAAAGGTGGTCCCCCCACCCCCCAGTGAATTTTGCCTCCGCGGTCGGCTATGCCAAAAACTTTCGTAAAAGCTTCTAGGTAATCCCTTGTCCTTTCTGGTTATTTTATCGAAAACAAATGTGAAGGGAGAACCTTCACCGGGGTTAGGTATGCCCGTTGACGCGAGTGGTAGGGGGGTGCCACCGCAAGAATATGTTATGTACATTTTTTGAAATTAGTTGTGAGAGTATAGCTCTAAAACTCTATATTTATGTAAAACTAGTCGATTGCCACCATTTAGCGCCGAACAATCCGATATCCTAACGCATTTCGCTATTTTCTATGAAAATCCCAATTGGCAGACCGCGGACTTGTGTTTTATAACGTCATTGTGGACGCCATAAGTATGTAGTACTTGTTTGGTATCAATGGAAAGAGGAGGATCATAGATATCCATTGGTATACAGACATCAAAGCATCGGGTGCTATTTCGAGGGGGTGGCTTTACTCCGTGTTACAAAAAAAAATCTTGGTAAGACGAGGGTTAATTAATAACATGAATAGCCTTTAAATTGTACAATTGTAGATGGAATCGTCCTTTAGTTCACAAAAAAACCCTATAAAAAATTTTTTAAAAATATCAAAAGGGAGCCGTCGTCCCTCCCCTAACTCGCCAAAAAATCAAACCCGGTTTCGTCCAGGAACTTAATTCACCCGACTTCCTTCAACAAGGGGATTACCACATGCAGCACCGGGGGCAGCCCGTAGTAACTCCAGATAAATCCTACACAAGTTTCTAAACACGACAGACCGACATTAAAACGTGGTATACTAAGTTCTCGAAATATAATGAAATTTCTGAGTTGGCCTTTAAACGTTAAATCCTTTGAACGGCATAACCATCAGAAAGCAAAAAAAGTTTGCAATGTCTATATATACTAAGTGTAGATGTGCATTTAGTGAGATTACGGTGATTTTATGAAGAAGAGGTTCAAAATTCAAAAGTAGTGTTCTGTGTGAACCTAATAACTATAACGCTCGAAAACAAAAAATCATATATTTATTTTCTCATCCAGTCGGTCCACATCCCAAGTTTCAACAGCACAGGATCAGACGATCGTCGTCATAGGAGGGTTGGGCAAAAAATCAAATAATTTTTTTTTTTTCAGAAAATGTTGAACATGGATAATACCCACTTCATTCAGGCCCTTTAATTGGTACATAGAGGAATGGTCCTTTAATGGTAAATGATGGATGTGCGCTTTAATGGTAAATGGAAGAATAACCCAGTAATGGTTAATGCAGGAAAAGTTAAATGATGGAATTTTGCCCCTTTGTACGGTAAATGATGGAATGGCCCTTTAATCGACTTGGCGGACTGGCCCTCTAATTGGGAATGGCCCTTTTAATGGTTTCACCCCACTCACTAAGTTCCCGCGACGTGTGTTTTCATTATGGGCTTTAATGGTTTTTTAAAGAACATTGATTTTCCAGCCGACCTTATTGACACTTAGAACATGACTTGATCCCCCTTTTTCCACGGCCAGTACTTTAATGGTAAATGGAGGAATGGGCCTTTAATTGTTCCTGCGAAGGAAGACACTTTAAGTGGTTAAGGGAGGGAATACCATGAAAGAGTAGAAATTAAGTGTTTTGGGAATTTGATATTTAAATAAGGGGAATTAAGATTTATAATGCTTTTTTTGCGACATCGGTGTGTGGTTTAGAGTTTATGATAATTTGAAGAGATCAAGTGGCGGTGGAACGAAAAAATGATTTTCTTACTTTTTTATTGTTTTTGGCCCAAGCGTATTTCTTAGTATTTTCTGGTCTTCAACGTCGATATTTAAGAACCTAAATGTAAAAAATTCATTTTCTCAAAAACTAATACTCCTATTTTAATGAAACTAGAAACTTGTAGGTATGATGTAATAATTCAAGTAATCTTTAGCCGTGGTGTCAGTTTTTCAAAATGGTGCTCCTTATTGCATAATTATAAAAACCGGTTCTAGATTAAAATCAGCAGTTTCATAGCGGCCCATGTTTAGAGTTTACGGGTTTCATTTGAAAACGGTAGATGCTATTGACCCAAAATTTGGCCAGGATTTTCTCCTCTACAAGCCACAGGTCGTAACAGAGCCGCTTTTTGATATCCGGTCATATTTTTCGAAAAAAAATGGGTTTAAAAAAGTTCTTTTTGTGATTTTTTTCAGAAAAAAAACACATTTTTGTCAAACAATACAAAATTTAACCCATTTATACCTAAAAACTAGAAAAAATGGTCTGTACGACCTTTTCTATATCCTATAGTTGCCGAATATGTTTTAAAAAAGTAAAAATTTACATAGTTTAGGTACCGTAAAATGCGTTAAAAATTAAGCCTTTAAAAAATCAATCTGGCCGCCATATTATGCAAATAGGTGACCTTTGACCGCAAAGAATGTTTTTCCAAATTGTTTGCCAAGTGGATCATACATACTAAAATATGAAAAGAATGCATGTAAAATAAAGAAAATATTTTCAGTATTCCCGCACCTTAATGGCGATATTGCCCTTTTAGTCGTTAACCGTTCGTCTTAAAAGGTGGTCCCCCCCCCCCCCAGTGAACTTTTTGCTCCGGTCGGCTATGCCAAAAACTTTCGTAAAAAGCTCCGGGGAATATTTTTTTGTCAGCCTTTCCAGTCATTTTAGCGAAAACCAAAAGTGAAGGTAGCAACTTCACCGGGGTTAGGGTATCCCGTTGAAGTCTAAGGGTACGGCGGGGGCACCCAAGAATATTTTATTAGTAATTTTGATATATGCAGAGTATAGCTCTAAAACTCTATGATTATGTAAAACCTCGAGTCCATCCATTTGAGCCTCCAATCCCTATCCTAACATTTCGCTATTTTTCTATGAAAATCCAATTTGGCCGACTCGCGGACTTGTATATAAGACGTCAATGTGACGCCATAAGTATTTAGTACTTGTTTGGTATTCAATGGAAAGAGGAGGATAGAGATATCCATTGGTATCAGAATCATAAGCATCGGGTGCTTTTAAAAAAAATTTCGAGGGGGTGGTAATCCGTTGTTACAAAAAAAATCTTGCAAGACGAGGGTTAAGACATGAAGAGTCCCTTTAATTGTAAAATTGTAGATTGTAATCGTCCTTTAGTTCACAAAAAAACCCTCTAAAACATATAACGTATCGATGGACTCCATCCATAAAGCGCAAAAAATAAAAACCCGGTCGAGAACTCATCAAACAGCTTCCTCCACCAAGTTACCACATGGCAGCCCCCGGGGGCAGCCCTTAGTAACTACAGATAATCCTAAACAAGTTTCTACACAGACAGACAGACATAAAAGGGATTACTAAGTCATCGAAAATCTAATGAAATTTCTGAGTTGGCCTTTAAACGTTAAATCTTTGGACGGCATAACCATCAGAAAGCAAAAAAAGTTTGCAATGTCTAATACGATATAAGTTGTAGATTGAGGCATTTGCATATTACTGTGTTTAGAAGAGTTACAAATTCAAAAGTAGTGGTTCTGTGTGAACCTAATTAACTGATATACCACTCGAAACACAAATCATATATTTACTTTTCTCTATTATTTATTTTCTCATTCCAGCTCGGTCCACCTCCCAAGTTCAAAAGCACAGATCCAGAAATCGTCGTCATCGGAGGTGGCATCTTGGGAGCGAGTTTTGCTGCTAGGTTCGGCATGGAAGGCAAAAAGGTTGTGATGATAGAAAGAGATATGGGTACCGATGACTCCTTCCGTGGGGAGGTACTTCTACCAGGTGGAATCAGAGCTCTACAAAGGATGGGAATGGATGGTAAGTAAGCATTTGTCAAGCAAACATACACTGTTGCCGTTGGCGATCATCTCGTCTGGTAGTCAATTGTGGTCGTCCTGGAGATTTTCGTGGCCTCAATGACCCACCTCTCGATGATGTCTGACAATTTTACAGACCGTACTCTGCGATATCCCGAGGAAATCAGCGACTTTGGCTTGTTTGTAACCATGTTGAAGTAATCTCCGATTTACAGTTTTATGGCCACAACGTTGATTTCATAGTGTCTTCTCCACAAACGACGAAGACGGCTTGTTGGCATTTTCTGGGCTCTGCGTCGGCGATTAAGCAGTCGGCGATCATCTCGATGATGTCTGAGGATTTTACAGACCGTATACCCTGCGATATCCCGAGGAAATCAGCGACTTTGGCTTGTTTGTACCCTTCCCGTCGGAGTGCAAGTATTCTTCGGCGTATTGGCAATGTCGTTGGACGAGGCATAGCTAGCCTAGGAAACATCCGTGTTAGTTTTTGTTGCAAAGATAACAACCAAATCTGAAAAACGTGGGCTTGTTGGACAGTGGACACAGGCTTGGAGCAGGAAAAAAGGAACAATCAACAGACGTTTGGGTACGGCGGTCCGGAAAGTGTGTAGTCTGTGTCACAGACTGCGAAAGATATTATCTAAATTGGTACTGCGCGAGAGATTAACGTTATCAGTCCGTCATGGAGAATGTGCGTAAATAAATGAAACTAAATCTCAAATATCTCCGGAAAACGGAGGGGTTCTATGGAAGTTTTGGCATCAGAGGGTCCGTTACTATGTGTTGTTTTAAATATGTATCGTAATTGGGTCTGAACCTATAGAACCTAGCGAGAAAATTGAACGTTTTTGTCGGGTACTTCGGTACTCGCAAACACGAAAAAGTTAACACGCAATCTCTGCGGGCGAATCCATTTTTTCCACAATGCCTTTCGGTATTATTCCAGTCTTGAGAATTTTCAAACACTGGTTTCAATTTTTTTTTTCAATTTTAGAAACAGGAATTACGTACTTACCGGACCACCGTAACGTTTGGCCTTTTATAGCTCCCAACAAAATACATTTTTACGTAATTCAAAATTATGCATGGATTCACTTCACCTGGGTAGTGAGGACTCATTATGTAATCATTCACCTTCTCCAATATGATTACTGAGGCGTTAAAATAGAAGTACATTTTAAGATTGGGTCTGAAAAAAAATCCAACTTTATGAGCAACAGTGTATATTTTCCATCTTCTTACAAACTGCGGATAATTGCATCGAAAAGAAGTGGTACCTTCAACGACAATATGAAATACAAATATTTTGCACTTTACACTTTTATTTAAAAAAAACCCGCTTTTTACACACATACGTATATCAAAATAATAACACTGCTACATTTTTTTTACTTCACTGCACAAGCACGAATGAATGGACAAATCACATTTTAACGTTTAGCATTTAAAATATTTTGGGCATAAGAGTTGAGGTTCTCAGTTTGTATTATGGCAAATGTCAAATTGGCAGTGGGGTTATGTAACCATAATTTTATCATGGGTAAATATTATCAAAGCTTATCAGATGATCAGATGAGTAAAGGTAAAAAAAATACATCGATATTGAAACATGAAGATATGAAAAGCGTTCATTGTGCAAAAATACAACCTTTGAACAAATCTGTCTTGGGTCAATTTGTTTTTGTATACACGCGCGCACATAAATCGGACAAAGTGTACGAAACTTTGTTCATGATTGTAGACGATATAGTCGATGGGACATGTCCTTCTATGCTGTTGTTTTGTAGTCT
>JAMKCH010082359.1:0-17880 GCA_023653785.1 Ophioderma brevispina | reverse complement strand
ATGGTATTTGGCCGTTACCAAGAGACATCGCTTAAGGGTGGTGAGGGTAGCAAAGGCGGTCTTAGACTTATTAAAGTCGATTGACGGTCCAACAAACGTTTGTTCCCTAAGCAATGGCCTTAGAGCATAAGAATTGTGCGATTTCCTTACAGTTCTTTTTCTTTTCTTTCTTGTCGTATCCAAACACAGTAGTTTCTCAAGTATAATCGAGCCAGAGATGGGTTTAATGTCTGGCTCTTCAACGCATTCTGCACGGTCCTTGTCGTGCTTGTTTTGCTCGAAGCATGGGACAACCAAGATGTTCAATTGTCTGTTGTGCTGTTTCACAACCACAAGTCCGTATCCTGATCTGCTCCAGCTAGCCCTACTTCAACAGGAAACCTTAGATCGGCCAATTCTGGTTCTCAATCTGTTGAGACGTCGCCAATTAGCCTATGAGCGACATCAGCTCCAGTGGAAATGCTCACCAGGTTCATACCAATTGTTTTGATTTGTTGGACTTTGTATAAGAATCTCTCTCTGGATTTAAGGGGTTAGCAGCTGGTCTCTCTCCGGACATAGGGTACTTGGCAGCTACGCTCTTGCCTGCTCACAACCTAAAATGGATGTCTGGTAGAGCAATCCTGCTAGGATGTACTATATTTCCTGTTAGAGTTGGATAAAGACACAACATCGGTGATACAGCCGGCAGGAGACATGTAATGCTGGGTCAAGCTTCTTGGCATTCTTGGGCTTCTTGGCTGGCATACTCTGCACATGAAGTAGCACAAGTGCAGTCGATCTTAGGGTCTGTTGGCGAGCACCCCATCTTGTACCAGTGAGTTTGTTCAAGATGTTATTGCGTGAACACACTTTAACTCTTCTCTTCGTGTGTGTGTGGTTATAAAAGAGAGTAGTTGTGGTTCCAAGGAACTCCTAGGTATTCAGGATTATCACAGTGGGTCCCCAGGGGTGTTCCAGTACCAGTTTACTTTAAGCTTCGTTTGACCTTCACAATTGGGCAGGTGGAAGCACCCACCTGTGTCTTGGATTAATTCACATAAGTGATTTTCCTCATAAGGAGTGAGTTCACCAAAGTTTTGGAGAGTCCCTCTTCGACAACTGTGAAGACTGCATCTTGTGCGCTGATTCCAAGACTGTCTGCGTAGATAAAACGACATATTCCTGCACCTTATTGTTTTTTTGTATAATGTTGAACATGAGGGGTGCGAGCACGTTCCTTGGGGGGTAAGTCCATTTCTTGAGCCTCGCCATCGGCTCTTCGTCGTTCCTCCTAGCTGAACAAAGAACATCCTGTTTTGCAAGCAATCCTTGAATGAGCTCGTCAAACGGATGTCTTGGTGAGTTCCAGAATCTCATGGAGTAAGCACCTATGATTAACAGTGTCATAGATCAAATAGCCCAACACATATTTGCAGGGAGACCCAGCGGCTAGTTATTGGTGTTGCCTTTAGAGATTATGACCAGGCCTTTTCAGTCACCCCAGAGAATGTGGGTTACTATTAAATTGCTATATCTGACCATGACGAAGGCAGACACCACATCTTTTGATGCATGCCACCCCCTGCAGCTCAAATGCACCAGAGGATTGGTTATTCACTCACCGACACTGATTCGGCTGTTCTGTGTGTATCTTACTATAATCACTTGATTTATTAAGACCTATGGTCCCCATAGATGTAACTCAAATACTCTGTCATAGTGGTTATCCTAAAAACCTGAAACAAACATCTGCAATGCTTTCCGAATTCCCTGCCATCAAAGGTTTTGATTCAAGTCATTCATCATCGGGCATTGTTAAAAAGAAGGCCACCAAGGCATTGCTTGGCAGTGAAGTGCATCAAGAAAACTTGACAAGGAGAGGTTGGGAAAGACCTTGTCCCCAGTGATAATACGATTAGAGCTTGCACATTTCATATCCCTAATGTCCCTTAAACCCTCAAACCCACCTTAAAAAAAAATAACGGAGCGTACCCCTGCCTTGGGTTAGTAAGAAATTGCTTCATAGATTGACACAAAAATACCGCTATCTCACTTTTGCAAAAAACTCCTCTATAAGGACTTAGGGCTTTCACCTAGCAGAAATATTGATGGACTTCCTTGTGTAAGAGGATAGTACTCAGACAGTGTCCATATCCCATTTCCTCCGCATTCTTTGAATTTAAAAAATCACTAGAGATTGGGAAATATTTGATATTGTACCATTAGTTCCCGTCCTAAAAGGGGGCATGTTAGGGTAGCAGGATCAAAAATTAAAACAAACATCTGTAACTTTTATGGAAGCAACATCGTTTTTTTAATATTTACAAATGTATGCATTTGTTTCTATAAGCAAATGCGATTGTGATGGTCTTTCCACCAGTGCAAGACGTGGCTGAGTCCAAAACCAATAATCAATCAAGATCAATCATATTGCTAGTATTTATTTTTTCTCGAGATGCCATATGACTCCTTCTGGCGATTCCCCTGTACTTTCAGTGAGCTTCAATGTCCCATCTGATTGTTTCTCTTGGTATCTTATGTTTTAAAACTTTGAAAGATCATTAGCGATGCCAATGTAGAACTGGGGGGTATCTTTGATACACACGTCTTCATATTGTACCCATATATATGCATTGAATTGGCTTCAAAAGGAAGGTTGTGTTTTAAGGGGAATAAATTAGACAATCAATTGATGCCTAAAATTTAATTCAAAGTTGTAGAAGTTGAGATATGGCCATATGTCAGAACTGGGTACAAAAAATGTTACCATGCAAATGACAAAAAAGGCACAAATATATATTACTCTCACACAACTTTTATTCCTTACGTGTAAACTGTATATCGATACATTTTTGAAAGCTTATACTACAAGATGTCAGATATGGTCAAAAGAGAGACATCTTCAGGGTGGGTAAAATTCCTATAGGGTTAACACAATAAAAATTACTATTTTGTCATGTTAATATACTTGGTCTCATTTTTTTTTCGCAAAATGTGCAGGTCAAAACATATGTGGATTTTGAAAGACTGACAAAGGCCCTCCAAAAATAATAAAGGAGATACCTAATGTTGTTTCTGTTTGAACATACAGGGTGGTCAAATCAACTTATTTTTTGACAAAAAAAGTCATTTTTAAGATTAACTTCTTTATTCAAGTACTAATCCTTATTTCTTTCAAGAGAAATACATAGGATATGGGTTTCTGTCCAAAGTTATGAGCAAATATTAATATCGCAGGGTGATAAGAGATTATCCAGGGTGGATCCATTGTATTATAAGTGTCACTAGGCAATATTAAATTTACAGTCGCCCTGTAATTTACCATTTGAGCAAGATGACAAACCTATCTGTAATTTAACAGTGTACAAGGGCCATTACTTACTTATACTAAGTGAAATTTGTATTCCCTAGCTACTAA
The DNA here is from genome assembly GCA_023653785.1 of Ophioderma brevispina. Lineage (NCBI taxonomy): Eukaryota > Metazoa > Echinodermata > Ophiuroidea > Amphilepidida > Ophiodermatidae > Ophioderma > Ophioderma brevispina. Next base: position 14,480 of record JAMKCH010082359.1, on the reverse strand, counting down.
ACGGTGTGGACATTACAAAATTATACTGAATGAAAACGCAAAAATACACCACAGATCGCGGGCTATGGAGCACATGATGTATTCAAGGTCTTGAACCCTAAGTACAAAGTGTATTGTGTCATGGGGGGAAAAAATGAATATATTATTCCATAACCAAATATAAATTCATTGCCTTTCGTTGCTTAACTAAATGTACTACAACCTTTGTGTTTGACTTGAAAATACTCATAAAATATCTCAAACTCAGGTGGACTCCATACAGTCCACCCAAATGACCAACAATTTTGGTTGAATATGACGTTAGTCATTAATTAATACATTAATCTTCATTACCTAGGCTAATTACCTTTTATATTAAGGGATAACAATGTGTCATTAAAAGAGACAAGAGAATAATAAAAGATAATAAAATCAAGTTAATCCAAGTTTTCTACCCGTTTTGGGATTATATTTTAGCACAGACAAACAGCCAAACATTCCAAAAGTGATCAACATTTACCTAATTAACATTAATTTTTACTAAATTAATTAATTAAATTAATGAAACCTTAGTTGGTGTCATGAGTTGATCTATCATTAAGGACAGTGTATGTATGGCATTTTGAGCCCCACAAGTGTTTCACTTCTCTACTTATTTAATTTATAGGAGAACCATTTTCAACGCGTTTTGTGGTATGTCTATGCCCCCCCCTCCCCCCCGCGGCTCCCCCCGTTACCTAGGTGAGGTTTTTCGACCCTACTCTCATAATACTAATCAAATAGGTCTGAATGGTTTTATCTAAAGAGCAGGGGGGGGGCCTTTTTTTTCTTCTTTTTTTCTAGCAATAAAATAGACACCAAAATTCTTGAACAGAGTCAAAGTTTAAGAATAATGAATTAAAACTGAAAAAAAAGTTGGAGTGTACAGATCCCCAATTCAGTGTACCCAGTTCATGACATACAACCATATAGCCTTTTTATGTGCCCCACCCTAAAATTGTGCTTTTTTCATAATGTTGGAGGTCGGTTTAAAATTATGACCGTAGCGAAAAGTGATACAACAATTTGATTGTACTACCTACATAGCACTGATCCAGTAGGTTTACTAACACTTATAGTGTAAACCTTTTCTGTAATGTTAGGTAAACGACAACATTTTTAGCAGGTCGTAGGGCTCCTACACTATCCAAGAACCTAAAGATAGATAGATAGTCACTTAAAATGTCATTCCAAAGTTAGAATGAATGTTTCGTTTTCATGCAGTTAACATTTATGCACAGTATAACCGTGCCATAGGATACCGTGTATAACAAAACTTCCGGATCCAGAATTTATAACAAAGTTGTGATGTTCTATGCAGCATGTCGGCATGTAAATAAACTTGTGACTTCACTGCATAGCAATTCACTATGCATTTTAGCTATTTCATAGAAAGTCATTGAAGCTGAAATGATAAAATTTCAGCCAACTGTCAATAGTCTAAATGTCCAGAGTCTGATATGAATAAAGGTGAGCATAGCACCAATCCCTGTACATTAGCCTGTGCATGCAGTGGCGGCAAAAAAGGCCCTCAAATTTCGTCTTGCCCCCTAAGTCCCCCCTCCCCCCTCCCCCCGGCCGAAGAAAAGAAAATGAGGGTTTTTTACAAAAATTCGGCAATTTGGAGCAAATCGCCCCGACATGTTAGGAAAAATGAGCGATTTGGGGCCAAAATTGGTTAGAAATCTGCCAAAATTTGATATTACCCCCAAAAAAAATTCACTTCCCATCCAAAAAAAAAATGTTTTCCCCAGAAAAAAAGAGGTTTGGAGCCGACCACTGTGGCATGAACATTTTACATGTGCATGTAAATTGTTGAAGTTACATTGCACCGGTGCATGTTAATCTAAAATTGAATTCGAAGCCTTTCGTCAGGTTATCAAAAATTGTTTCTGATGCATTTTTTTCTGGGCGGACCACGGGAGATAAAAAACTGATTGACACTTTGCTATTGGTGACCTTTTACCCTCAGGAAGACACAAAGCGGGGAGGACTTGAACGTTTTCCCGTTGCATGAAATTTTCCATTTTTAAATCACAATGAGTTCGAATTACAGGTTCTATAGACTGACATTTTGGATTTTTGTGAGATAATAAAATTTTGAAATGTTAAAATTGCCTAAGGTTTAAAAATTATAATTGTTTAGTTTTAAAGGTCCCACTATGGTAAAAATTTCTTTTGTTTTCTATTGTTTTTGTTTAAATTTAAAAACTCATGTATCTCAACATGACGGAAAATGTTACTGACCAGGTAAGAACCTTGTAATTCTCAAATCAATAATATAGTAAGGTCAAGAACAATCCTATTAGTTAATATATTGTCCATCAGGAAACTACACTGTGCATGTATTTTGTGCATGTAACTCTAATTTAGAGTTAGAAACACAGGGGCATGTGACTTTTAATTTGCATTCAAATACTGCACACATGCTGGAGCTGTGTAATCCATGCAGTTAGGAATAAAAAAGGTATGTTTTAGCCTATGCCGTTGTTATCTATCGTGTCATATCACACAGATGGCACGAAGCATGTAACTTTGGCTTTGTGCATGGCAGAATATTCCGGTGAATGGCATGTAAAATTTTGCCACTTTTCAGACCTTTTTAGGAAAAATCAGGGGTTGTGCATGTAAATTTTATTATCTAAATCGAGCCCTGGCACTACCGATCCTCAGCCTTGACCCCCACCAAAACAAGGAATCAAGTAGTTTTCAATTTAATATTTAATGTAATAATGTAAATTTACCGTTCCGATGCTATCCGCTAGGAAAGCAATGAACACCTTCTGGACCTTAGACCTATAGATTAATATCTATCGCTCCTCTGCCAGCCAACCTGATTGAGCTCAGTTGGGAAGGCAACGTGTTAGCAAATACGGAGGGTCGCGGTTAATCAGGCCAAGCGACACGTTTTTTTTTTTCAACACTACGTGCAATTGACATCTCCAGGGAAAGATTAATAAATTTCATAACAATTGTGTAGACGTTGCATAAGAGATGTTCAAAGTTGTGTTGTGCAAACGTGAAAAACTTGATTGAAGCATAGGACTACAATTTCCCAAATATAAATCGTGGCCAGCATGGAACACTTGTACGCACGTAGCAGCGCGGCAATGCATGGGCGTATTACGCGCTCTGTAATGAGATGCAAGCATGATGGACGTGTGTCTTACGCTGAGGGGGTAGGTGTCTATGGACCAAGCCATAAGGCCAAACGTATGCCGCAACGCGTTGCGAAAGTAGCAAAGCGTTGCCAAATTCAACAAGCGTTGCACGGTTGTGGCCCAATTAAAATGAGCAATTTATGTGGACGTATTTCAAAAAATAGACCCACAACGCGTTGCAAAGTAGATCTGCAACGCGTTGTGGGAAACTCACAACGCGTTACAAACCTTAACAACGCTTTGCAAGACTTCACAACGTACCCGGGACCATTGCGATTTCAACAAAGCGTGGCAAGTTCCACAACGCGTTGCGATAGGAACACAGCCAAAGGTCACAACGTATTGCCGCAACGCGTGCGAGAAAGTGCAACGCGTTGACGACATTTCAGGCAACGGGTTGCGGAATTCAGCAACGCGTTGCGGTGTCGCTAATCAAAATCATGAATTTCTGTGCGATCAAAACCAGAGCATCAATGATGCAGTAGCCTTATAATATGATGCCATTTCAAGGACAACAACAACATCCTTTAAAGTACCTTATATATTATTTACGATAGAAAATTGACATTAATACAAATTTTGTTTAGGATATAAATCAAACCTGGGAAAGGGTGATCACTTTATTAAAAACACAGGAAAGTAGTAACATGAAAGTGCCACCAAATACCTTTAAGAATGGGATTTTGCGGATCCATTGCTGGCATCACATGACATTATGAGGTGAAATGTCCCAAACGGGTGCATTGTGGGATGAATCCAATGCAACTCTGAGATAGCAGTGTGTTTGTTAAGGCCAACTGTATGCTGGTTGGAGTGAGAGAATTTGGGCTGTTTAAGTTAACACCGTGCAAGGTTAAAGGGAGCCAAAAACATGTGTTTGCATCATTATTGCTCTTAAAATGCAGCTAACAATGATTAAAACCACCTAGGGTCAGAGCTTGGCCATACAAGGACACGTTTCTATCAGAGGTTTTCAATTACATTAGCTGAAGGGCCAGAGAATGCTGAACCTGTTGCAAGTCCCTACTTGAGGGCCAATACACCTGACATTCTTATGTTTCCCTTTTATTTTCAGCAGCAAGGGCCAAAAAATACAATGGTGGCGGGCGGACGGATTTGACCCGCGGGCCACCTATTGAGACCCCTGTTCTATGCATTATAAAAAGTGTGATCGGTTTGCAAGCCAACATATTTTTAGTTCAGGATACTTTGGTAAAAAGGTGAGAAGTAGACTGAAGTTGCCAATGGAAAAATCCTTCTTTGATTATGAAAAGAACTTTCCATAAATTAAAAAAGCAAACAATGAAAAGGGTAAATAGATAATAGCTGATAATGGACTATCATATAGGCCTAATCAGGTCAGGTGATATTTAGGTCAAATGAATGGAAAATAACATCTTTAAGAAAAATTTTAAAACTTTGTTTTTAACTTTTATTTTCAATAAATTTTTTTTTTTTTTTAAAAAAAAACAAAACTTCAATTTATTTAAAATGTATGTACTGGGAGTCAGTAGGCCGACAATATCTACATTTTGAATTGTTTGAGACAGATTACTTCATGTTAGCTTTGAGGTACAGCATTTGAAGTATAATATAGCCTACTTGATTTTTTAAAACAATGCAGAATGGGAAATAAGAAACCACACCATATTTTGATTAATGTAATAACAGCTCTGCAATTGCATACATTTCCTCTAAAATGTGATTGATTCCACAAACTACTTAGATGCTGATGTAGGTCCTACTATTAATTTAAATATTTGTTTATTCTGTGTTCACAAATCTGTAAACGTGTTATCTTTTACTTCTGTTAACACTTCAAAGAGTAACATGCCTGGACAAAGTTTGTTTTCAACCTAACTAAAAACATCACACAATTGTAATACAACTTTTCCAAAATCAAGGGTAAAATGAAATAGGTAGTAGAAATTACTGTTTCTATTTGATTTATGACAAAAACTATAGTGTGAAAAGACAAATGACATTTAGTCATTGGTCTTTTACACTACATTTAATTTGCCATGTTAAAAAGAAACATAATTTAACAGAAGAGTCCTTAAAAAGGACAATCTCCCCTAATGACTCTAGCTTATGACTTAAATTAGGACTTGATTTTGCATATACCCGAACACTTCACAAATAGGGTACAAATCAAAGATCTATAACTCTTTGAATAGTCCATCATACGTACTTCAGTAATAAATTACTATATAAGTTCCATGATGATGAAATGGTTTTCACAATTGCTTTAAGTACATTAAACATTTCTCTTTAGGCCACACGTTATTGTTTTCAAGTAGTCTTTGTCAAGCTAACTTAAAAGGTTCCTTCTTTTGTTATTTACGGTAATTTATTTATAAACATGCTATTTGAAAGTCATAATCACATGAATGCAAACACTTCAACACATTGGCTTTTTGTGATCCAAAGCCTCATCCCTTGACTTTACCAAAAGGAGTTGAGATTTTAATCATCTGCACCGTTATCATAAAGTATAGAATGTTGCCTAATCATACTTGCAAATTCGAATCTACTCTGGAAGAAGAAGAAATTAGTCATTTTGTACTTTTTGTCCGTAAAGGACAGAAAATTATAACGCAGTTGGCCTTGGCCTCTGGGGCACCGTGTGACTATAAACAGTTGTAAATAACATCAAACCGCCTCATCAAAATCAACTGAAATTGTGAGAATTAATCTTTTCTAGGGCTATTAATGAACATAAACAACAATGAGGTGTTAGAGCACAAAATGACCTTTAAATGATTTGAAGTGGCCCGCATTAATCTGAAATGTACCTTTACGCACGTTTACTATTTAAAGGGTCACTTTAAATTTTCAGAAAAGGGGAAAAAGGGCAAATTTCCCATTTTTTAAAGAGAGGTGTTTTTTATACTCTTTAGAATGCATTTAACCAGAGTATTAATTGCACCCCTGAAAGAACAGCCAAAAATTTATTTTTATGGTATGATATTACAAATGCGCCTTTAATCATGGGCAATAGTAATGGTTACTTTCATTGTCCGACGTAATTAACTAATTATGATGATGTGAACTCCATAAAAAATATACCACATAATCTGGCTTTGGTATTTTTTTAAATTAATTTAACTGACAATTACTCAACCCATCGCTTCTACCTTCTTGCGTTCTTCGACCATTTCTCTTGACTTATATGTCCGAGCGGTATATTTCACTCTCTTCTCCCTCTCTTCCTTTCCTTTTTGATATTCTGTATGGTTTATCTCTTCGCTGTCCTTTCCCCCACATCTTGTTTCTACCATGGTCCCTTCCTGTCTTGTACAATTCCTATGCCCCGTATCCTTCCCACTCCATCATTACCCCTCATTCTTTCTGGTCTCTCTCTCCCATAATCGCGCACCTTTTTCATCCTTTATTTTCTCCCCCTTCTACGGGACCCCACTCCCCATGCCCGGACCCCTTGACACCCCTGCTTGCAGACGGCATCCTCTTCTGTCTTGTTTACTTCTCTCCACAACCCCTCACCTCCCGGAGGGAGTAAGAGGCGTTCAATCTTTTTTGCTCCCCCCGCCACCCCTCTCCTCCCCACTTTCGTTCTCTATTGTCTCCTCTCCCTCGCGTCTCGCGTCCCTATCTTTGCGAGATCTATGAAAGCTTCCTGCTATTACACCGCATCTTTCCCTTAGCCGCACTATTATCATTCGGTACCCATTCTGATCTCACCTTCTCTCTGACGCTTCTCTCTCTCTCCTTGGTGAATCACTTTCTCGGTTTTTCCTCACACTTCCCTTCTTTTATTTTTCCCGAACCCTGCTAGCTTTGTCCAATGTTTCGGACTCCTGTATGCTCCTTATATTTTAAGCGCTCGTGTGTTCTTCCCCTTAACCGTCCGCCTTTGCAACCCAATTTTTGCAGTCTCTTTCTCCTATGCGGGTCCTAGCCACCCATCTTCCTCTGCCTGTCCTCCCCCCGTGCCACCCTTCTTCGCTCTCTCCGTACCCTACCTCTGTCCCTTCTCATCTCCAGTTTTTTCTCTTATTCCCTCTTCGCCTATATATCTTCTCATAGTTATTCGCCCGTCTCCCTTCCCCTTGATCTTTTTCACTTGCTCCTCTTCTTATAGCTTTTCGACGTGCCCTCCATATCCCCCTGTTCTTTCATGGCGACTTAGTCCCATCTCGCACCTATTTCTCAGGCTCTATCGTTCCGTCTGCTCTTCCCTTCTACCCCCGTCTTCCTACCTCCATTTCGCCCTGTCCGCTGCCTCTGCCTGCGTCTCATACATTATGCCATGCTATAGCTCGAGCCCCCACTTTTTTCTACCGTGGATCGTTTCTTCTACCCCCATGCCTATCTCCCACCAGGTCTTGCTCCCTCTTACTGTTCCGCGCGTATACCTTCGTTTGTCTTCACCTTTACGTGACTCTAGTGCCATCCTATTACTCCTATTTTATGCCCCGTGTGAATTTGCACCTTTCTAGCTAACTCATCTTTTTTCCCCTATGGTGTCCATGTCTGGGGTGATCCACTATCCCGGTCAATAATTCGAATTACCTGTATTTCGTGCTGACAATTCGGGTTTTCTGCGGCAAGATGGGAGTTCTCCGTTCCGCCGTTAGTTCTTTGTGGCCGGCGATATGTATTTTGTAAACAAACTTTACTTATATGGCACAGAGTTATTCATAACTTCTTCATTCTCTTAATTTGTTCCCTTACCGTTCTTAACCCCGGGGGGGGGTCAACTGGTTTGGGAAGGGACGTGCCTCCACGACTATGGAAGTAGGACCCATAGCTATTACCATTTTTTGCCAAAAAGGGACCCATAGCTATAACAGAGAGGCAAAATTTTAGGCCAAAATTTAACCCAAATTGTCATTTTCAATCAAATTTTGACATTGCCTTTTAAGATTTGGAACACCATTTTGGGCTTCAGATTGAGGACATTTGACGAATTTTCCAACAATTGTTAAAAAATTTGGGTTTAAGATAGAGAAAAGGGGCTAATTTCAACAAATATCAGAACATTGTGAAAAAACAAACCCATGGCTATATCAAAATGGCATGAAAAAAACTCTGTCTCTTTCTTTTCCCTTTTTCCGTACATCCTTCCTCTATCTGCCCCTTTGTTATTCTTTGGTCCGCCGCAACCCTAAATCACCACTCGGTGTGGGGGGCCAAATTTTTCCCGGGCACCTTTCCCCTTCTCCAATTCTCTTCCCTTCCCTATCCTCCTACCTGTTTCCTTCCTGTTCCGTATATCCATTGCCCTCGACACGGTCATCAATCCCTTCCAGAACCGCACGTATACTTCTGCGCAACCCTCCTCCAGACCTCCCCTACCTTCCCCTTCTCTGTTTCACGCGGATTAAATTTTCCCCGCCCGTCACTGGGTTAGGTTATTTATAGGTTCCGAAGATAACTACTATCTATCTTTTCTTGATTCTTCGCCCCAATTCTCCCCCCCCTCTTTCTGTTTCCCTCTTTTTTCTGTCCCTTCCCTTCGTTGCCCACTTAGACATTCACCCCGGCTCGTCGCCCACCTGCTATTCCTAACTCCAACCGAGAACTTCGAGTTGTTGGAGCGTATTTCTCCCCAGCATTCTTCCTATTGGCTCCGTGGTGATCCCTTGAATTCCCTCCCGTGCTGATTCCCCTACACCCGGCCAATAGTGTCCGCTGTTGTTAGGGAGAAGGGGGGCGGGGAGAAAAAAAAAAAAAATCAAAAAAAAAAAGGGACACCGTGTTGGACAATATACTTTGCCTGAGATTTTTCTTGAGCCCCCAGTACGAGGAAACTAACGGGATCTTACTACTACGACTCCCCACCTATGTCACTACGAGCCTGTATTCCTTATCCTCTAACGGCTTTGTGTTTCGAATTCAGATAAGTTTAGCGAAACACTTCTTGCTCTCGTACACTACCCTTTCTCGTGTGTTTAGCGGGACCCCCTTCCCTGTTCCCTTTCGCTTGTCCCTCATTATACACTGTCCATTGCGGTGACTACTTCTTCCGCTTTACCCCAATCTCCTCTGACCCGACTTTCACACCTTAGTATATGGGCCACTGGACTTCAGTCTTCGTGATACAAAGTTTCCCTGAGTTCTTTTGGTTGCAGACCCAGCCTTTGTTCGTACCCACACTCTCTGCCTCCCCCTTGAGCACAAACGTCTGTACTCGCACCCGAGAACATCACTCCCCGGAACAGCTGACGACTGTCCTCCAACCCCCTTTCCCTCTCTCTTTAAATTTGCCTCCCCATGCACTGAAGAGCTTTGCTCGCAATTTTGGTGCCTTAGGGTCTCCTTATGCGCCTTCTGGCCCCATTATACGGTTATCATCTTGTGTAACTCACAGCTACCGTGTGACTTCCATTACTACAGAAAATTACTCTATACAGACTTTATCCTTGCCTGCCGCCTTTCCTACTTCCTTCTTCTTATTTCTTTCCACCACGCCCTCCCCAATGACCCCAACCCTCTCCCTTCCCCATCTCCACTCTTCATCCCTTGCCCATTATACTATTCCCCTCCCCCGCCACATTCCGCTCTTGTTTCTTACCCTTTTTTTTAGTTCCCTAGTAATTTCGTCCTTTCTTTTCGTTCATCATTTTCTCCTTAATCCCATGCGCGGGCTCCTTGGCAATATGTTACTACCCAAGGACAATCTCCTGTGTGTTGTCAACTGTCAACAGCCAAAGCCCGAAATCCCGTTCCTTTTACTCACGACCTTCTCGTGGCTTCGCCCCCTCTTCGACACTGCTGATTTTCCCCCGATTCGTTCTTTGCATTTTCTTCTTCGCCCACGTATGTGTCCTCTCCCTCCTACCATCTAATTCCTTGGGCCTGCCGTTTTCTGTCTTACTCTTTGGTCCTCACTCTTCAGCTGTTTCTTCCCGCTTGTCGGTGGTGACTTGGGTTTCCCATTTCTTAGACCGATCGCCTTTTTTTGAAGAATCAACTGAGTTGAGTGTAAATGCAATGGGGCAACGCGTAACTACAAAATTACGTAAAATACATCAATATTAACTCGACGAATATACAAACCGATTTCAACATCGCACACTTCAAATTGGGCGAATTTGACAACAAGTATAATACCAGACTACAGGGCGTGAAAAAGGTGCACGAATCCCATGACTAAAAAATATGGAAATAAGCAAACAACAATTTTCAAATTCAGTAAAGATGTGACAAGCTAATCAAAAGAGTCAGATGTAATCATGAAAGTCCCAGAAAGACCTCACCAATATATGGGGGGTGATACGAGGAAATGGAGGGCAAGAGAGAAGAAAGAAAGAAATAAAAAAGATAACAAAAATAACAATAATACACATTGCACATCTCCCATTTGGTGCTATAATGGTCTGTACTAAACAGATGTCAGCTAAGGAGGCGGAAGGTCAGTCGTGGGAAAGATACGCCGGCCTCCTCCTGTTCAGGAGCTTTTCCTCCCTCCGGACGCTATATTGTGACGGGTGGGCGAATGCCCACTCGGTACATGTGACAGGGACTAAGGAGCACTCAAAAACCTTTCCTTCAATTAAATTCTTGTTTTTCTTTTTAAAGTACTAGTGTTTTGTGGGCAGGAATGGGTGTTAAAAGTCGAGTTTTTATGTATTAAAAGCTGGGCTTTTTTGTGGATCTGCATGGGATTATGAGGTGAAATGTACCAAAAATGGAATTGCATTGTGGGATGGGGCTAAAATATCCTCTCTTAGGTAGCTGTGGGTCTAAGGCATGTATGATTGATTGGTTGAAGTTAGAGAATTTGGGCTGTTTCACGTTAACACAGTGCAAGGTTGTAAATTTCAAGAATATTACTAGTATTATAGTGCGCTTTTGAACATGTGTGAAACATGCATCGTTTGAATGAGACTTGCATCACTAAGCACTATCTTCAGGAGAAACTGGATGAGGGTAAAGTTACACAGGGTACAAGGCACATGGAACATTAGACACTGGGGAAGATATGGGGAAACAATAACAAACTACTCTTTGGGCAATAACATAACTATCGTCTACCTTAGATCATTTTAAAGCATGAAATTTACTGCCAAGTGGTTACCAGACTAGGCTGCAAATGCAATGCTCTCTAGGCCAGCATTGGTAATGCATGGCTTTCAGCTTTACAGCATGCTCTACATTGTAGGACAACAGACAATTCAGCATAATCTTTGCCTACCAACACCAAGTAATGCAAAAAAACACAAAAGGACGAACAAAATGCCCCCCCCAAAACGCCACATCTGCTCAGAATTTGCAAAATCCACAACATAACTTTTCAAGAAATATCAATTACTTGAATACCGCGAGTTTCAAAAAGAATTGGACCAAGACATGAGAGACTAGGTTATGAGAGGAGAACATTGGGTTTCCTACTATAATTTGCTACGTGATGACATAGCCTATATTATAGGCTAACAATAGAAGCCACAACGCGTGCGGCAATACGGTTATGACCCTTATGGCTTCACACGCGTTGCAAGCCATCACAATGCGTTCGAGCTTCACAACGCGTTTGTGTAACTGCACAACAGCGTGTGAAGGTAATAAGGGTCATAACGTATTGCCGCAACGCGTTGTTGAAGTCGAACCGTTGTTAGAGTTTATTTTTTAAATACGTCACAGGAATAAATTCATGTTTTGGATTGGCCGACACGCAATGCGGTGCTGAAAATGTCACAACGCAATGCAAAAGCCGCAACGCGTTGCCGAAATGTCGCAACGCGTTGTGGTTTGTGACTTTCTCACACGCGTTGCGCAATACGGTATGACCCTTTGGCTTGTTACCTTAGCAACGCGTTGCGAAAGCTTGCAAAGAGTGTGAGCTCGCAACGCGCTTGTGAGGTTTGGCAAACGCGTTTTTTGCAAAGTATATAGCAACGCGTTGTGGGTTATTTTTTGAAAGACGTCACAAAATTAATGATTTGGAGGGGCCGACACCGCAAAGGTTGCTGAAATGTTCGCAGCGCGTGCTACTTTCTCCCAAAGCGTTGCATCATACGTTATGGCCTTTATGGCTTGCGATAGGTGTCTTTCTTCATACGCTGGCACCAATTTCTATATGTGGAAAACTGTAGTGTCACGGTCCGGAACATTATGGGGAATTTGGTGATAAAGGCATGAAAATTTTGCGATTAAAATTATACCGTTGTCTTTCAAAAATGAATTAAAACATTCTATTAAGCAGTGATGGGGATGGTTGTTTCTCTGCAATGGTACCTTTAAACCTGTAGTTTTTGTGTTTTTTATAGAAAAAATGAAGTGTGATTTCTCTACCGGTGCAAAATTTGGCACACTTAGCAAAGTTGCAAAAATTCGATAACATTTTGATGTGGCATTTTAGCATTATTAGATTCTCATGTTCTGATTTTTTCAGTCGAGTATGTTCTAATGAGCAAATACATTAGGGATAGAATTCCAAAACTGAGGATTTCCACCGAAAATTAGTTGTATGGGCATTGATCCAGTTGTAAAAATAAAGTCTGAGAACTGAGGAGACTAGTTGAAGCAGCTGGGGTTGTAACTTGTATACCTTAACAGCTTTGTCTGGATCAAATCCAGGTAGTATGAGTTATTTCTGTTAAAATATAAAGCCACAAAACGTCAACACTTCTGAAACTTTCGAAGTGTAAGGATTTTATTCCCATATTTTTGTTATGATCCCGGCGTGAAAATCGTACTCGCAGGAGCTTCACAGCTGATTTGAAGAGTCACACGCTGTACTTTAGAGCTTTATTAATGCGCATGCGCTCAAACAAAATCGTGTTGCCCGTCGTGAAGTGGTCCCTGTTGACCGAATTGCTGAGATTACTGACCTTCACCGCCTGAGGTCACCTCCATTGTTCATATTGTACAATGTTTTAATAAGCTCTACATATTACTTAGGCATTTCATTTGAATGAGTAAAGGATGTCAACTTTTTCATTTAGAGCTGTTAGATTGTAACAGTTGCAAATGTATGTCAATTGTTTGCCTGTTACATAATTTTCTAAGTATAGGTTACAGGCACAAGACAATGCTTAATATGGTTTGTAGTAAAGAAATTAGGGTTAAAGTCATATCTAGAAAGTGAAAACCCAAATTGTTGCAGTTTCAGCATTGAAAGCACATGTTTGACAAAGGAATCTAAAAATTGCATGCTACAGTTCAGGTAGTTATCATCCAGTGCTATAAATGGTTTGAAAGTTACCACTCAACCAAGAACTTCATAGATTAAACAAAAATGTAAGTGTACATACTAACATTTGAGTCTCAGCTTTGAAAATTGTAAATAACAGTTGAACAAAATGTATGTCAAAATTTGACCGTTACTTTTCCCATGGACTTGATGCAGGCCAATTTTAAAAGTTTCACTTAGAGTGTTGAAATTTACACAAGTATATCTCTATTACAAGTAGAATGGAATGACAGTATTAACATTTTCAAAGCAAAGAATCATAATTGCTTTTTCCAGGCTTAAATTGTTTGACATACATGATCATTTGGTGTTGGTTTACTGTGAAAAGGTCTAAATCAAAATGTTTTCACTTTGGACAATGCTGTAGCCAAGTACAAAGTAAAGAGCCAACCAATTGAGCATCTAATCTATATCACTACATATAATGCAGTATATGGATGCCGTGAAAACTCTTGTTGCACCTTTAACATGTCTCCTCTACAGTACATACCTCATAAGTGAAAAAATGAAAAAAACTGTTCTGCAGGCCCAAGGGCCCATTATGAGTGTGTAGCACAAATTCCCTACTGACACTGGACTTATTCAATATCAGATGTTTAAATTCAGTCACTAAATATAATAATGTAGCAACACTACAAAGAAAATGAAATGGCAACACCCTTTCCCAGAGCATAATGTCACCAAAATCAAAATTTAAAACCTTAATGGCCTTGAGAAACTGTCTTTAATGTCAAACGAGAGCATCAATGATGCATAGGACCCACTTGTATGGTGGAAATGGAATTATCTCTGGAGACGCAATGCATGAGACACCTAAGACAAGTTATTGGTTGGCAGACAGTTTTTGAACAAATAAGATATTCAAGATGGACATAAAATATGCTTTGGCAAAATAGAAAATGTAGTGTAGTACAAAGTACTTGAGGTCAAATGGTGCAAAAAATACATTCCTGTCATAATTTTTCTGGAAAATTAAATAATGCCTCTTTAATCCAATTATAATGTTAACCATTTTCAGAAAATCATATAATGCCCCTTTAAAGCAATATTAGCACATTTTTTGAAGAGCGCCCCCAATTTTCAAAATTTGATATTTTTGCACAGTTACGTTGGTAATTGTCTAGGAAACTATACCTGCGAAC
>JAMKCH010082358.1:0-18921 GCA_023653785.1 Ophioderma brevispina | reverse complement strand
TGATACGCACGTATAGAAATGACAGAATCAGATAGAAAGTACTGCCTTGTTTTTAACACTTAAGGTGGCCCAAGGGGGGGGGGGGGGTTCCATAGTACCCAACATTTGATTTTTTTTGCGATTTCTCGGTTACCCAATCAAATTTTTCAAGGAGTTCTTTGCTAATTGTCCTGTTATGAATACGTTCTCCTGATCAAAAAAATTAATCCGCCCAGGCTTCATTAGATAATTAGGTTGGGTCCCGAGAACCCCCCCCCCCTTGGGCACTAACGGAAGTAAAAAAATCAAGATATTTTACTAATAAAAAATTAAAGTAATTAAATCTTGGGATTTATTGCTTAGATATATACCTTAGGAGGTAATGTAATTAATAATTAATATACGTAAATCAAGAACCTTTTTAATGCTGATAGCATCAATTTTAATTTTGTCATGCCGTCTCTTAACTGTGTAAGTCTATTGGAAAATAAGGCGATTTTGAAGTCAAGTTTTTTTTTAAAAAAAAAAAAACAAAAAAAATACAAGATGGAATAAATTTGGCTATATTTTTGCAATGATTATTTTAAAAAAAAAAAAAAAAAAAAAAAAATGAATGATTTTTGTTCAAAACCTTACGGGAGTTGCTTGAGTATTGAAATGTGCGAACCACTCTGTTTCGAAGAGTTGACAATTTCAATGGCATAGGTCATAGTTCGGATTTTCATTGTTTATTGTGGGTATGTGGTTCTACGTGACCCCCATTATTTGTGTTAGTGTCATTATCCAACTCCCACGGGAAGTGGTTATCTGGTTTGATCCCTAGAACCCACCCCCCCTTGGCCTAACGGAAGATTTTTTAGCTTGGGCACTTAAGTGTTATACACGGATTCAACCACCACTGGCAGGTTATGTTCGCATATCCATACCAGTAACAAAAATCAAAAAATATGAAGTTTGATGAGTTTTTCGATGTTTCTGATAGCAAATCGCTGCTAATCCCTTTAACCCCGCGCAAAATAGTGTAATTTGCAATAACGGTCCTTTAGATTTAAATATCCGTGACCAGGCCTAGTCTTATCAAATCCCTGTGTGTAACCGTCCGATATGTGTAAGAACGCCCTCTACCGTTAAGTCTTTGAACAGACTAGCACCCGTAAATTGATGCCATTTTGAATTCACTGTTTGCTGTTAGGTTGGCATTTCCTACCCCCTGAGGATAGCGTATATGAACTGTAGAGGGCGCTAAACATTTCAGTAATGACCTCAGACGGTGGTGGTTAAGCACTTCAACTCGGCAACACAAACACAAGAAGTCCCGTGATCAAATGAGGTATTACAATTGATTCTGTCACGCGCTGTATGACGCTGTGCAGTAGCGCTTGACGGAATGAATGGCACCTCATTTGCATCCATGGGATTCTATATGAAACGTGTACGCAATAGATGTTGTCATATAGACGTCCCATTGAATGCAAATGAGGTATTACAATGATTCCGTCATGGCTGTATGACGTTGTTCAGTAGTGCTTGACGGAATGAATGGCAATATCTCATTTGCATCATGGGGACTTCTATATGAAACGTCCTACCCTTTGAGGCGAGGGTTGGTCACGTGTGTTCCCATGACAATATCGTCCTCGTCCGTTATTGGATAATGCATTTTCTATTCGCAAGATGGAATGCCACATGCCATTTGACATATGAATGCAATGCGGGCGAGGGATGAGATTTTGTAAGTCAGGGTGGATCATTGACTGCTGTCTTCTCGCGCTGTGTGGACGCTTTAAAAAAAATTATTTAATTTTTGTTTTTTACGAATCTGTTCCTTCTGTTTTCAGATAAGTGCAGTGTTGGCTGGAACTTAGGTTTTTCTGGATAACCAGAGACATCTTCTCTTGTGCTAAGTTTGACTATGATCAATTGTTTAGCTTGTCAACTAACACAGGTATCTCCTTCAACAGGGGTAGACCTCAGTCTTGCTTAAAGATGTAAAAGGGAGTCTTAAAGCTATGTTTTTACGGAGGTGTAAGAAATTTTTAGTTTTGTAAGGATGGAAAAGGTATGTGGTAACTTTAAATTGTAATCGCTACCAATTTATGTTTACGTTTTGCCGATGTCTGCAGCCGTCACAGACGAGCGGTGTTCCCCAGACTTTGGTTCAGTGTTTGATATAAGTTTTCCTTTTCATGTGGGGGGGGGGGGGGGGTGTGCGCATGCGCGATAGAAAATAATTTTATTTTCGTTGAGCAACGCGAATGTAGAAAATAAAATCAGAATCACCTTATAGGTTTTTGGAGCAGGGCGGCCGAGAAATCTGAAATTTAGACACCGTACGCGAATCTGATGAAAAATAAATGTTTTATATTGTTATTTTATGTTGTTGATGAATATTTTCTGTATTCCAAAACCGTTGGGAGCTGAAGAAATCAATCCATGTAATGTTATTTTAAAAATATTCTATGTGAATTACGGACTGAGACAATGTCATTGGGTAGGAACATCCATCACCGCCCTACAACCAAACACTCAGCTGGTTTGTGGTTTGCACTCCGTATTGCTGTATTTTCTTTAACTCCGTATTGCCGTAGTTGCTATATTGAAACGCGGTTTGGCCGCCATTGTCTGGGTGAGTTATGATTCTTCAGCTCCCAATGGCATAAGAGAATAAAATCTTACTTTATAAATAATTTTTAGTCAAGATTTCGCTTTTACGTGCCCAACCATTGCATGGGCTATATTTGCGATATTTGTTCCGCCACGCCTGGATGGCCTCAGACGATGGCTGTCAAGCCTCCTTCAATACAACAACTCACCAAAACGAATCAATATATCAATACGACACAATCCATGACGCACATCGACCTCGTCCGTTTTTTCATGACAATTAAAAAAATAACCACAACCTTGGAGTTGATTCTTCAGCTCCAATGCTTTTGGAAGCAGAAAATAATGGTTGCATAATATGTCCAAAGATCAGAATTTTTCGTCAAATTCTCGTTTTTACGTGTTAAACCAATGTTCGCGTCAAAATCTGGGTACTTTTCTCCGTCACCGGCGAGATGGCCTCAGGCGATGCCGACCATAAAAGCCCCAATAGAATCGCCACTTGGTTTATTCGCCATTTTTCATGTAACAAAGTAAAATTCATGATTTTTTTTATATTTATTCTAACAATAGTTCTTATTCCAATTGGATTTGGACAATCAGCTCTATTAAAAGGTGCACGAGAGATTTTTGAGGCACCCAATAGTAATTGCATATAGACTAGACACTCAATAGATTTTCTTAACTTGGATTTGACTACAGGAAATCCTCAAAGAGAGCAAACAAGATGTCTGCATCCTGATATGCCTTATATTTCAATGTAAAACATAGCTTGAATTTCGTATTTGGCTCCTATACGGAATTAGAATTTCAAATTAGTTGTACCCAAGAAGTAATCAGCTTAATCCTTTCATGTGGGGTTCTTTTGATGTAAAGCTTTATCATCAGACAAAAATCAGCACTTTCAATTTTTTTTGGGACACCTGATATGTGAAATCTCTCTTTGCCCTTTAAAGCGTTATTCAAAAATCATATGAATAACGCGATGACGAGGTCGTGTATGGCAAGGCCATAAAGGCCCCATAACGTATTGTCCGCACGGTTGCGGCCATTTCGTCAACCCAGAAGGAACTGTAGGGTTGGAGCAGAGTGGAGGGTAGGGACGAAGAGAAAAAGACAGGGAATTGTATTATGGTGCGAACAACGCGTTGCGACATTTCGGCAACGCGTTGGGAGAAAGTAGCAACGCTTGCGGCGTCGGCCAATTAGAACGACGAATTTCTGTGACGTACGTATTTCAAAAAATCGACCCACAACGCGTTTTTGCAAGTAGATAGCAACGCGTTGTGGAAACCTCACAACGCGTTGGCCGAGCATAACATCATCAAAAGTCGTTTTTGCCCGACTTTTCACAACACGTTGCGAACTTCACAACGCGTTGCGCGAAGGTTCACAAAGCCATAAGGGTCATACAGTATTGCCGCAACGCGTTGTGATGTTAATTATGTATTGCAATCGCGTGGACGACATTTTTTGGCATACGCGTTGCGGCCGCGGCCAAATCAAAATCAGGCAATTTTGTGGACGTATAAAAAAAAATAGATCCAAACGCGTTGCGGCAATACGTAAAGACCCTTAGGGCCTTCACTATACGCTGTGTTTGCACATCAGCTCTTCATCAATATGTCGTCGTTGCGTAGCTTCACACCACGTTGTAAACTTCACAACGCGTGTGAAGGACATAAGGGTCATAACGTATCTGCCGACAACGCGTTGGGATTTGTGAAGGTGGGGCAACGCGTTCGTGAAGGTCCCAACGCGTGGTGAGATTTATATTTTTTGAAAAGTTTGATTTTTTAGTTTTCTTGATTTTGATTTTTTTTGGCCGGACACCGCAACGCGTTGACGAAATGTCGCAACGCGTTGCTTGAAAGTAGCGCAACGTGTTGTCGAAATGTCGCAAAGCGTTGCAGAAATGTCGCCAACGGTGTGACTTTCTCACAAGCGTTGCGGCAGTACGTTCTGACCCTTATGGCTTGTGGACCTTAGGCAACGGCGTTGTGAAGCCTTGAAACGCGTGGAGCTCGCAACGCGTCGTGAAGGTTTGCAACGCGTTGCAAAGTAGGCTAGCAACGCGTTGTGGGTTCTATGTTTGAAATACGTCACAGAAAGAAATTCATGTGATTTTTTTGATTGGCCGACATCGCAACGCGGTGCCGAAATGTCGCAACGCGTTGTACTTTCTCGCAACGCGTTGCGGCAATACGTGGACCTTTATGCTTGCCATAGTCGTGGTAGTGTTTGGGCCATGGCGACCAAGTGTCATTCAATACAGCAATCCTCCAAATGAATCAAATTAGATACAGCAAGACTGCAAAAGGCGGGAATTGATCCCTCTCCCATAACATCAAAAGACATCCAAAAGACAGCAGTATAGTCCAAAGATATATTGAAAAACACCCGGAATAAATAAGCCATAGAAGATGCATGCTGTAATCTATTTTGATTTGGTTGGGTGAGTTGCTATATTGAGGGGGGGATGGAACACAGGAGAAACGGGGTCCTTCGGATGGGGACTACCTTTGCAGGCCCTCTGTTGCTTGAGTGAGCTAAAGGGGTTAGGAAATGCAACTAACAGCAACGCGAATTCAAAAAAACGCTATCAAAAAAAAAAACGTCGGGCGAATGCCCTTTTCAAAACGTAGAGGGCGTTACACCATATAGAAATTTTACACACCGGACCTTGACTAAAGGCTAGGCCTGGTCACGAATATTTGAATCTAATGACCGTTATTGGAAATACACTTTTTGCAGTGCGGTTAATCCACTTAACCCCGACGCTTTTGAAGTCATAATTTATTCCAAAATTATAATACCGAGCGGCATTTACTATCAATAGCGCCGTTATTTGCTGGAGTCAAAGAATCATGATGATGTACATCAGTCATTGGACACTGATATTCAAGGCAAAAAAAAAAAAATAGATGACATAATTTTAATTCATTTTCTAGAAAATGTTCACATATATATACTAGAGTGAGAACACACGTAGAACTGATATTTCTATATTTTAGAAAATTATCGGAAAAAAATTATGCTACTTCCGGGTTCTTTTTCTTTTTTTAGGGTGCGCCCATGGTCCTATCCGAGCATCTTTTTTCTCTTTGGCATCATAGCCTACAGCATTCCCTTAATTCACCGTTGGAAATGCCCAATGCTCAAATCGAGCCGGTCGTTGTCTTAATACACCCGGCTAAATGTCAATGGCGGATGTCTCACACATCGACCAAAAACAAGTAACGACAAGAAGTAGTTAAAAAATCACCAAAAAATAAAATATTACCCAAAGCAACTATAACCAAAAATGATGCAACAGAATATTCTCGTCTTTTATTTTCGTGGCTTTTCTGAAGGGATGTTGCCCAATCTAAAAAGGTTAAACTAAAAGGGTAGAGAAGGCAAACTACACATAAGGAACCTGGAAACGCCTTGTCAATTTGAAATGTACGTCATATCCAGGCCTGGTCATATCATCAACTTTGACGTAGCCGGGGAGGGCGGCCAAGAACTCCCAATTTCAGACGTCGTCATTGGTTTAACACGCTAAAAGCCAGAGCGAAATCAAAAATGTTGTCAAGGAATATTTTCTTATTCCAGAACGAGGTCGTATGTAGGTCAGGGGAACACCCATGACCGACAAACATCAAAGCACCCAAATGGTTTGTGGTTTGCACTCCGTAACGTAATTTTTTTTAAACATTTTTAGAATTGCTATTTATGAATGAGGCTTGCCGCCACCGCCTGCACCGATAGCTAGACTAAGGCACCAATCACCAAGCTGACAGCACCAACATTAATTGTTTTCACAGCACAGAGTTTACTACCTGTTCAAAGCCAATGTCATGCAAGATCTACCTTTTAAAGAAATCATGCTATTATATTCTACACACAAAAATGATCTTTTTTAAAATCTTTAATTAGATAAACTGCTTTAGAAGATATTAAACATTCAAAATAGCCAATGTCTAATGAAGTATCATGCTCAAAATATAATGGATGTGACCGAACCTTCATTAAATGACACCAAAAACATAACACACATTCACTTTAACACAAAACCTCGAGCCATAACCTTAGGCTTTGCTAAAAAACCCTTAAAGGTGTGTGATACGACCCTGTACACTCTAAGCAAAAAAGGGTGCTAAAGAAAACGGTTCCAAACTTGTCCTCTATAATGACCCCTTAAGGGTTCAATATAGAGGAACAAGGGTCTTCAACGAACCAAAAACAGTTCTCCAAGGTACGATAGCCACCTTTCTTGTTAGTAGGAACATTGTGGGTTCTCAAATTTTTAAGAACAACATTTTTAGGGTTCCATTCTTGAGGGTTCCATCAGAGCGACAAAAGTTCTAAGGCGCATTTTTGTTAGGAGGGATACCAATTTTTCATATGATGTATCTCCCTCAACTTGGAGCATCTAAACAAAACTCTGATCCCCGGAGTTCATATTTGAGTTAAATTGGTCCCTCCGGGAATGGGTAGTAGACGCAAAAATGTGTACTGATTGTCATACGAAAGTGTGTCTTAGGCCTTAATGTCGTCACCACAAATAGAGACAGTTGTGTGTTCATAACATCAACAAGCAAACCATTTCCCGGGGCTTCATTTTTTCAAGACCTAAGGAGAAAACATGCAACTTTTTCTGAAGTTCAAATCTTAAGTTGATGAGGTAAAGTGGGGTGGGGTGGCAAAAGGTTGGCAATCGGGGTCACCCAACTTTAAACTTTGTGACATTCCGACCGAGAAATGCAGATACCAATCTAGCTCGAAATAATGCAGTTTCGCCCCGATTTTAGGCGTGTTTCCATAAGGTGACAACCCTTCTTTCTGACACCTTATGAATTCGCAAACCTTAACGGCACAAACCACACGGTTTATGTGGTTTATTCCGTGAGGTTTCCGAATCATAAGAACGTGTCAGAAAGAAGGGTGTCACCTTATGGAAACACCCCCGATTTTGGTGGCTTGCGACCTACTTGGCCTAAATTTGGCCAATTGGGATAATTTGCACGCTATTTTTTTCACAGGACGACTTCGGAATTTTGCCCCTTGTCCGATTGCTTCGGTATACGCCACTGAGTAAGGAGGAGTCCTCTGGAACGAAGAATTTTGGGAGAGGGATTTCGAATTATTGGAAAACTATTTAGACCCAATATTTTTCTAATTTCTCTAACTTCTGACGACCTGTTTTCATGCTCGGCTGCCATGACCTGTTCAGATTTCGGGTGAAAAGTACACTTCCTCAAATTTCTGTTGATTCCATAGCTTCTGAGTTCTTTCCGCAGGAAATTCACACTGGAGAAAAAACCAACACCTATTAATAATACATTTCAAAAGGTATACAATGAACTTATTAATAAACGTCAAACTTAGTTATCAAAATATGCGAAACCTGCATAATTCGTATCCGTTACGCCACAGGGTGCTACAGTTGTAGGCCCATGCTTAATTAACTAAACCTGCTACGTAAGCCTACGTGGATTATTTAAAACTTTCTCTAGATTTACAAAACACTGCACATTTGAACACGAACCGACGAATCTACTTACATTCATTTAAATCCAGGTACACAGATGTCATTTTATTCTTCAAGCAGTCGATTTGTGAGAACTTTTCTCGTTTGAAACTAGGATTGCTGCTCGACTGTCGTCTGCTCGGGCCGTCCGCACACTGCTTATCGATCTAATATTCATCGCTCATGCGGCACATCAAAGTTCTTGGCAATTGATTGACGGATAATTTTCAAAGAAATTTTACATTCACCTTCATAATTGAAACAAGGCTTATTTAAAAACAAAAACAAACGAAAAGGACACGATTTAAAAAGTTAACGTATTGAAGCAGCTTAATTGTAAATTATTTGCCCTTTTTAACGACCGACTCTGATGCGAAATTAATAAACTGGATCAGTTAACGGTTAAACGCGTAAGCCGGTTGGCAGGCCTTTGAGCGAATGTAACACACCTGGGCCCGTTTCACAAAGACCCTTACGATCACTTGTAAGGTTGATGATCGAGCGTTAACTCGATCCAAGCGTAAGTAGAACTGATTGTAAGTTAAAACTTACGCTTGATGGAGTTAAGCTTGATTACACAATCGATCGTAAATCTTTGTGAAACTGGGCCCCTGTTGTCTAATTTTAGTATTAGAAAATCCTGACGCCCAAAACAAAACAACACACAAACTGTTCAAGTATTCTTTGTCAAAGACTCGGTTTATTGTCGTGGGATTGGGGGGGGGGGAGAGGGCGGGGGTCGGGGGAGGTTCGCAGCTGGTACAAGTTGGGTCCCTTTAGCTGATAGTAACCGGTAGTTTATCTTTCATAAGTAATACAGGTTACTAAACAGAATTCAAACGATGCTGCCAGGAGCGGGGCCAGGAGGCCTAATGCTGGGCTACACATGTTCGTTGACCATCTATCCCTCTCTCTCCCCACCTTCTTTCCTCCCGCCTTCTTCTCAATCATACTTTTTCTTATTCATTCACTCGCTCACTCTGCATTCACCCTCCGGCCTCCCATCTCCGCTCACTCTCTCCTCTATAGGCGGATAGAAATAATGGAGAGAGTGGGTTTTTAGTACATTGTATTGCTAAAAAATTAGTAGACCAAGTGTCAGGAGAAGAATCCAACAAGGATGCTGACAACATTACTGCCAGCATTTACAAAACCTTGCAAAAAGCATGTTGTTAGCGAAGGGCCAAATCCAAATTATCATGCTAGTTTTTGAGTTACTGCCAGATCACTACAAATAAAGCACACCTTGATTTTGCGTAGTTTTTATGATAAATACACAATATCCAGAGGTGTGCTAATTAAATTGTGCGGTCACCTCGAAATCAAGATGGCGGCCAAAATTTGCTGCCGTTTTGGCTAACGACAGTATTTTTAGGGTAAGTCCATACGTGGAGCCTCCATCACCTGGTGTTTGGTGTCATATTGAAGATAATTTAATTATCTACATGATGATATCCACTTTTGTGGGTGTCGTTGTTATCTAGACACCGTTTTGGGGCCAAAAATGGCATATTATTGCCATTTTTTTCAAAAAAAGGATGCGGACTGAAATACGTTCTCCCCCATTATTAAAATTTGTTCTTCATAATGGACAAGACCTTCTCAGGAATTTGCACCTCATATAAATCATGCAGTTTGTGTGAAAAGCACAGGATCATAGCAAGATTAACTTGAAAAGTTCTGTGTCTAAGAATGATTGAGTCTTACACCAAAAAATGCCATTTTTCTTAAACACATGAAACAAAAATGTTGGTCAATACCATATAAAATGCTATATGACAATTTCCGATCACCTAATTATAATAAATGTTTGATTTCAGTTGGGCAATGGCCTGTGAGTGCAACTTTCAGAGGTACCTCTAAATCCAAGATGGCGGGCCCAAAATGGCCGCTGCTTGACAAAACAATGTTTTTAAGGATAAACGGGTTAAAGCCTCCAATCAGCATGTGTGATGCGTGTCATTTTAAAGCAAATAAAATTTTTTACAGGATTATACCATGCATGCTGGAGTTTAAGGTGGTGAAGTGGTATATGCAGCCAAAAATGTGAATTTTTGACATTTTACCAAAAGAGATCAAGAAAGAGAGACATTTTTCTACATCAATGAAAGTCTTATTCATGAGTACTTATTACTTTGTAGAGACTGTGTCCCTATAAAAATATGCACACTGTGAAAAGGCCAGCTTACAAATAGTCTGTAAAAAAAAGAGTGACACCAAGTAAATGTCACACAATCACATACAAATATTTATGAAAGTTTGATTACCTAACTAGTGTAATAAATGTTGATTTCAGTAGCTGCCAATGGCCTACTGATTCAATTTTTAGGCGTTAACCTCTAAATCCAAGAATGACGGCAAAAATGGCCGCTGTTTTGACACAAATTAATTTTTAAGGATAATATTTGAAGACAACTCATGTGGTTATGTCATGTTACAGCAAATCAAATGTTTTTTTTATACTAGATGTTTTCACTTTAAACCATAATATTTTACATAGCTCTTAAATAGAACCCTTCACTTCACGAACTGGTGTGTAGCATAGTGTTCAACCGCCATAGCCAAGTTTCCATTTCAAAACATGCAATTTGCCCGAAAGTTGTGATAAACTATCTTTTGAAGTTGGTTACATTGTTGCCCATACTATGCAATCGGATCACACACGCTGAAACCAGTCATTTTGTCCTTGTCTCAGCTCTGTATTGTTCTTTCCACACTATATGCAACGACAATACCTACAGCATAAATATTGAATTAATAGGCTGGTTCTTGCCCCCTTTGGAGAAGTGCAAATCCCTGTACATTTCTTCCTGTGTTTCTTGCACCCACATTAGTAGGAACTGCAATCGGCATTGCAGCGCAAACATGTATCCCCCAAACCCGGGGGGCACTCCCATCTTGGAAGTGACCTTTTTAATATCAATACACTTTTTAAAAAATGAAAACTTTTGAAAATTCACCCAAAGCCCCCTTATTTAAAATACCTGTCACCCAAAGACCCATATTTGGGATGAAATTTGCAAAAATTTTTTGAAAAGAATATTTTAAAGAAAATTTTGCAAAAAATCTACCCAAAAGACCCATTTTTTGGAAAATTTGCCAAAATCCGTCACTAGAAAAAAACCCCTATTTCTAAGCAAATTGTCTGAGCTGTCGCCCAAAGACCTTTATTTTTTCAGTCCTGTCACCGAATGCCCCTGGGTTTGGAAGCCCCCGTTTGTGCTTTTTTCTCCAAGCCTTACACCCGCATCAATTTCATAGGTGAGTGCCCCCCCCCCCCCCGGTTCCAAAAACATCAGATGGTGCTGGAAGTACATCGATCCAATCACTTTTGAATTCACTTGGCGCTAGTTACAACCATCCATGGCGTGTGGAGATAGACGGTTTTGTACTCGAGTGATACAGTGCCCTATTTATTGAGTACGTTGGTAGGTGGCCCCATTCCTTTTTATTACGTTAAAGCACTCTGACAAGGAAGAAGTTTGGCAGGGTCAAATCATACCAGAACTACACATGGTGGACCGAAGTTCAATGACCTGCTAAGTAAAAGGAGAATGTAACTTCTTGCGACCCTGCCATAAAAAAGCATAAGAATGCTTCAGAGAATGTGAGATATTCATTACTCTAGTAGCCACAATACAACACCCTTTCTGCTCTTGAAAGCCAAACATAAGCCTTTAAGTGAATGAGCTCTATTATAAGCCCATCCATGCTGATTCTCAAGTTTTGTTCTATTGCTGATGCAACATTGATGTAAAACACTTGTTCTAGATGCAGGTCCTGTCAGAGATAGACATTTGCTGGAAATACATACCAGTCACAAGCAGTGATGCCAATACCATGGCATCCCCCCCCCCCCCCCCCGGTACCGGGACGCAGATATTTTTTACCGCCAGTTAATTTGTGGCAATGACGCTTAATGAATATAATACAAGTTAACTACGGAAAAAAAATATTTTGCATCCGGGCGGTATTAAGACAACATCCGGCTGGTGTACCAGTATAGTGAAGCATAGTGGGAATGCAGGAGTGTCTTCGATCATGAAATTTCCCCAAAATTATAGATTAACATGAGAATTTCTGGTGGAGAATTCATAGCATGATAGATCCCAATGTTGCAAAAAGACAAGTCACACGTCCATCTATAATCCCAGCATACTTGAGTTATTATCCACTATTCAATTAAAGGCTTGACTCAGAGATTTCCCCGAGGTCGGGTGCCCTCAATCTTCAAAAAATCGTGTTTTTGCATTAGACCTAAATGCTTGTCCCTATTTGAAATAGTTCATGCTGAAATCCTTAGAAAATCGCAACGTTGTTATAAAGTTCCGTATCTGGGGGCGGGCTAAAAACTTTGGATGAGCCATTTATGAGGGGACTGTTTTATTTCAACTGACTATTTTCAGACCAATAAATTAATATTTCAAAATCCTCTGAGTCAGACTATTAAGAAATTTGCCTCAAGGATTTCTTGACCTTTCCTCTCTTAGCGACCTCTTAGGCTACTTATGAAAATTGTTGGTTGGGGCTAGCAACCCGACCTGTGCCCCCGAGAGCTGTGTTCGACTGCTCTATCGGGACTCTGTTTTATTGATATTGTATAGGGTATGAATCACACACCCAATGCACACTGTTAAACGCAGAATGGAGCACTAAATTTTCAGACCGCCTATAATGGTCAAAACGTTATTGAACACCTGACACTACTCAACACTAGTGTTCTGTTAGGTTTTCTGTGATAAAATACTGCCAGTCCCTATAAAAAATGTGAAAAAATTAAGGAACAACTACTTAAATGATTACAATAAAAATATATTCCAATTTTGCTTTGCCTCAGAATAAAAATAAAAAAGTTAGATTTTTGGACAGAGTCGCTGAGAACATCCGACACCTTAGAACATTGGACGTTTTTTAACGTTTGAACACTGGTTGTCAGGCGTCTGAAGTGAACAGGGATTTGCACGGTCCAAAGGAGTGCCAAGAATACAGCCTATCACTGCAGACTATTTATCCTGAGAAACGAGTAAGATCAAATAATGACAAGAAACTTTTCACAGATTAAAGATCCGGACACAGAGATATCTATCGTAAAGATTACTTAGTAGTATTTCTTGTCACATACTTGGAAAGAATCTCAATACAGAATTCAGATGAAACGGACTAAAATTGAATCGGGATTTCATCGTGTATGTATTGCCAAAGTGTGGGCAATCTTGTAGTAAACTCAAAATATAGTTTTATCACACTTTTTGGCAAATTGAAAATTGCCAAATTGAAAATTTAAAATGAGCAACTTGTAGCAGTCGAGCATGCTACAAGCAGTTGTTAAGTAGGAGTTCTAATAAAGAGCTATGTAAAATAGTAGGATGTTTGTTGAATAGTGTTGAAATACATAGTCATTTTGTGGATCCTGGTTGCCCTTTTGGATGCTATTATACGCACACTTCTAGATAACGTCATACACATCTTTAAAATGTATATGAGCACATTGTCCAGTAATCAGTACAGGTAATTGATCATTAAGCCTACAGGTTTATATAGATGTGCTAAAATACTATGTTTGTGGTTGTAACACATTTTACTTTGGGTCAATACCCTTTTTACAGAATTATGTTGTAAAGTTAGCCTGTTCACAGTGTGCATAATGTTGTGTCATAGGTGACAAAGTACTCACACAAAGTCAATAACGTTACTCATGAATAGATTTCATCAGGATGTAGCAAAAACCATGTCTCTATCTCTTCGAATATCTTATTCGGTTAAAAAATATGTCAACAACTCACATTTTTGATGATTTTTATACCACCTTAAAACCCCATCAAGCATGGTATAACCCTCGCCAGCAACATTGTATGTTGCTTTAACTCATACACCAATCACACCATGCCCTGAATTGGAGGTCTTTCTTAAACCTGTGATCCTTAAAAACATTGTTATGTCAAAGCAGCGGCCTTTTGGCCGCCCATCTTGGCATTTTAGAGGTTACCGACAACAAAAATTGAATCAGCAATTTGGTGTCAGTTGCACGCAACTGAAACAAACACTATTATAGTTAGGTGATAAAAAACTGTCATATAGATTTTATACGGTATTGGCACACACATTTGTTCATGTGTGTAGAGAAAATGGCACCCAAAATGGCATTTTTCGCATTAAGACCCCATTCACTCTTAGACACTATAACTTTAAATTAAAAACAAAAAAACACGCGTTTTTAACCTAATTTTAAACAAAATGCATATTATATAAGGGCAATTTCCTGAGAAGTCTTGATCCAATTATGAAGAACAGTTGTGATATAGGGGGAGAACATATTTCAGTCCGCATTCATTTTTTGAAAAAAATGGCAAAAATATGCCTTTTTGGCCCCCAAACGGTGCGTAGATTACAACGAAACCCACAAAAGGGGGTATCATCATGTAGATAATTTAATTATCTTCATATGACACCAAAGAACAAGTAATGAAGGCTTCACCGTAGGGCATACCCTCAAAATACTGTCGTTAGCAAAACGGGCGGACCATTTTGACCGCCATCTGGATTTCGAGGTGACCGCAACAAAATTTAATTAGCCCACCTCTCTGATTATTGTGTATTATCATTAAAAACTCCAAAACAAATCAAGGTGTGTTTAGTTTGTAGTGATCTGGCCAGTAAACATGCCCTTATTTTTTATTTTGGCCCTTCACGGATGTCATCAGCTCACTATGATCACAGACCATTGATATTGTATATGTGCTAATCCCGGGCTAATCCATCTTTCACGTGCCAGATCAATATCAGAATCAATATTTTACTCGCCTAAAGTACATGCCTGAATCCCGGTGTGAAAGCGGATATAGTCCGGCGGGAGCCCAGTCCGGCGACTCCATAGACGATAACGGAATAAAGCGTGAACAATGTTGCGGGAAGAGTCAACTGATCGAGTGCTCTATTGTTCACCATTGTTCCCGGACTAATGAGTACGCCGGACCATAAGTACTTCTACACCGTTGATGACTTTTGCAATTGTGTGCAAAACATGCTAGATACACTAAAAAAATTTTTTCTGTCAGGGATGTAACACCGTGCTGCTCTGTTCCAGAAATTGCCACAAACTTGCCACCTCCCGGAACTCTTCCTGTTGTTATTGTTTTTACAGAATGTAACAACATTCAAATGGTTTTCAAAACCGTGGAAGGTGATTTCAGTAAGGGTTCCGTTTCAATTATATATTTTTTTCTTTGCCACACCTATGTCCCTTTAAAATAACGTTATGAATATGTCAGAAATTCACCAATTCCTCCAGCAAGGTATAGGTCAACATAGGTCAGAGGATATAAAAATTTCATTGTACAGGGATCATTTTTTAAAAAATGCTTCAGTAGATAAAGAAGAATAGCATCATTACTTCATCTTAGAAAAAAGATTTCAACAAAAGGTATATAGGTTGCTAGATCCACAAACTATAATAATGTAATTAGAGGTTCAAGGCCACATTATAGTGGTTTAAAAGTGTCAGCCATATTCTCTTAAGCTAACATGATCTTAGATATAGCAAACATATACCTTTTCATGCAGAATCAATTCCCGGGAATCAATTACGGAAGTCTTTTGAAAATATTGACCTATTTGTATATCCTTAGACTTCTAGGAGGATTTGGCTGAAATATTTTGTAATTTGGTGTCCACGAAAGGACCATATGGTACTCCAGGACCATATGGTCCTTTAGCATAAATAATCTGGAAATCTATGCTACATCAAATATGCCCGCCAGGAGCATATCTACATTTATGTCCTGATATACTATAAATAATCTGGACAAATACCCGTTGTACATCAAATATGCTCCAGGAGCATATTTGAATATGCTGAATATGCTCCTAGGATAGCATATCTTGATACACCCAAATGGTCCAGAGCATATGAGCAATTATGCTCTAAGTCGCTGCGGGGGGGGGGTGGACCGAGGAGCATATTGCCATATGGTCCTGGAGCATGTGCATTCAATTTTGACTTTAGAATATTTTCCAGATTATTATGCCCAGCGACGTATCTGCTGGTCGTTTTACAGTCAAGAAGCTTAAGTAAAACCAAAAAGAAAATATTGTTTCAAAAATGTGCATTAAATTCCTTCATTAGTAGCATACGCCTAAGAAGGCACAGATAATTGATAAATGTACGCTGTTGCTCATAAATTTGGAATGATAATATAGTTAGTTACCACTTTATGGAATGATTGTCTGACAGTGTGATGTTTATGATATGTAGGATGTAGTATCGCCACACTATTTTGATTGATCAGTTCCCCCCCTTCAAATACCATCACCCATGGAACTTAGTCCACAATTAACCCTATACAAAATGGGTCCGTGAGCACACATGAAAGGAAAGAAGGGTTTTGAACAGCCAGATTTAAGGATTGTCTAAATTTTTTCACCTTAGGTCAGTTTTACAGATAACCATTTTGGAGAGAGATGTTGTCGATGCATCCAAAACGTTTTATTTAAATAGCCACTGGCTTTTAATGTCATCAGGTAACGAATATCGAGTATGGCCACCCCTGCATGAATCAGTGCGTCAAGACGTCGACGACATACTGTCAACAAGGTTGTTTATGATGTCCAATGCGCCAGAGCGGCACACTTCAGGGGTCCATGAGCTAACTTCTGTAGAGTTGAGGAAGATTGTCCCTGTCGTTGATGGACGCAGACTAAGGCATCCAGCAGACTCGATAGGGTTCATATCAGGGGAGCAAGCAGGGCCATGGTATCTGGCTCCACCAGCCGTCCAACGAAATGTCGGACTACAGCGGCCCTGTGCGGCGTGGCGTTGTCGTCTTGCAGCCGAATTTTTTTTACATAAACCCTTCTTGCATGGGGCAGACAGTAGTTTTCCAGAACGGGTCATGTTCGTGTTTCATCGGGCACTTACAGTTGACGTTTTTCCTCCCATAATGAATATAGGCCGTAGTCACAATACCACCATTGAGCCGCCACCACCTTGAGTCGATTCCTGTATAACAGTCAATTCGGAGGTTCTCACCACGTAATCGACGAACCCTTTGTCTTTCATCTTGATGGTTAATGATGTAGCGGCTCTCGTCCAGAAAGACAAACATTTCGCCAGTGTCCGAACTGTAAGCTTCGGTGCAGCCCTAGCCCAGCGAAGTCGAGCAAATCTCACGGTGGTGAACGGTTAGGCGTGGAAATTTGGTCATTCGTCTTGCCTCCGGTAACCACTGCTTTGAGAGGCATCGTGCCACGATTTCGCGGCTACTACAGCACAATTAAAGGAAGGCCTTGTTCCGATATATGTTCATAGTGTTCTATAACCTTGATATGAGAGCTGGCGCTTGCCCACAGCACACCCCCAGTAACTGGGCAAAAACAAACGTGCGGTTTTTATGGTGGACGCAATTAATGCATGTTGCAACAAGCACCCTATTCAATACTGCTGCTAATAAAATAGTGGGTTGAACCACTAAACAACGGCGGTTTTTGTTATGGATTTGAGGGCTCAAATTTCAGGTCGAAATGAGGACAACATCACCGGCCTATTCATCTCATACTCAAAATCGATACTACTTCCGGAGTAAATCAGGGGGGTACCCCAAAGGCGATCGGAACACGCACCTTTAAGCAGTCGCGCATCATCTCGTCTGGTAGTCAATCTTGGTCGTCCTGGAGATTTCGTGGCCTCCAATGACCCACCTCTCGATAATTTCTGAGGATTTTACTGACCGTAATCTCATATCCCGAGGATTGTTTGTACCCTTCCTGTAGGACTACAAGCACTCTTCGGCGTATTTGACAATGCCGTTGGACGAGGAATAGACCTAGGGAAATTCTGTGTCAGTTTTTGTTGTAAAAGTAACAACAACGCTGCAAAACCGTGGGCCCTTGCACAGGCTTGGAGCAGAGGAAATGGAACACAAACAGACGTCTGTCTTGTTACAGCCCTCCCACCAAAATGCATAGAATTGTTACGTAATTCAAATGCCATACTGCAGGATTCACTTCACCTGGGTATATAGTGGGGACTCAACTATATTACTCATTCACCAGACTCTAATACTTTAGGCCTACTGAGCCGTTAGAAAACTAGAACAATTCCGTTTTTAAAATTGGGACTGAAAAAAATTATTAAGGAAGATTAATGCGCACACAGTGCTATCCTAACATTATACTGCCACATGTTTGCGTATATCCCTATAAGTCAGACACATCAGTTTACATTCATTAGGAATAGGAGTAATCGATAAATGTAAGAAGCCAGCGAAGATGGGTATCCAAGGTATGGCTGGATATGAGCGGCGAAATATCCGATAATAGTCTACAGATATGCGTATCTGTTTTTGGTAGTTTTTGGCGTCCATTGGCATCATATTGCGATATTGATGAATAACCGACTCAATGACACGTAAGATAGCCTTACATTGAACTTGGTTTGTAATTAGGTGGTCATATGAATCAACTGGCTTTTACACCTGAAGAGTCACGGTTTTTTGGGGGGTTCATTTGCTTAGTTGGCCGCCGGCCATTCAAATGGGCATCCGGGGATAGGTGGGAAAAACTGAACTACTGATTCAAAAGAATGTAGCTCGGCCTATACTTAACCAATAAATGAAATGGATAATGAAAATAGGACTTTCCGATGATACCATATCTTTTTGCGATTTTTTATTTTGTGTTTTCAAAATTAAAATGGCGGATGCAATCTGGGTCCAATTTGTTTTTTGGACTCATCACTGTGTATATACGTGTTTTCTAAACCAAGACGAGGTCTTAAATTGGTATTTCATTGGGACTGGCTTTTATAGGCTGTGCCGGTCAAGAAAT
The DNA here is from genome assembly GCA_023653785.1 of Ophioderma brevispina. NCBI lineage: Eukaryota > Metazoa > Echinodermata > Ophiuroidea > Amphilepidida > Ophiodermatidae > Ophioderma > Ophioderma brevispina. The sequence continues at coordinate 2 of JAMKCH010082358.1, read as the reverse complement.
CC
>JAMKCH010082357.1:0-134667 GCA_023653785.1 Ophioderma brevispina | reverse complement strand
CTAGTGAAATATTAAGCATTACAAATCACCTTTTGTTTCATTTTAAGTTATTTCTGTAGGCCCAAATAAAAGGTAGGGAATCGATTGCATGTCTAATCTAAATGAACTCACTACAATCACAGAAAATATGGACAACTTGAAATCTCTGTTGCACCTTTAAACAATTGGACATCCACTGCATTAAACATGGTCCGAACATAACTTTGCCAGCAGAAACTGCAAAAAGATGTGTGCCCCATTGTTACTTATGCAAAGGACATTACCATGCACAAGTTCTGATAATGACTACATGACCATAAACATCAGAAGCCACGGCAAAGTTCTGCCATAACCAGAACGTGCCCAATAGAACGAAACGCATGGAAAAAATGTAACAGAATGCGACGCCCCCAGTCTCCACCAAATGACAAGGATATATTGGGTGTTAAATAATTGCAGTGGAAACTTGTTTAGGTGTTATAACATAGTTTCAGGAACAAAAATTAACTGCTATATCCCCAAACTTTGTTTATATCAGGTAAAACAAAGGAAAATGGATCATGGCTCAGGAAAAATAAAGATTTCATTGTATAATAAATATGGGCATTTTTTCACCCCCCCTCGTGACCCCAACAGTCAACAACAGAACGTCACGACCTCCAATACTCCCTAAGCTCATCACAAGACATTGATATAGACTAGGCGGCACCTCTGTGGCCAATATAGTCTAGCCCTTTTTCTCTTCACCCATTCGATGAATATAGTTATAGCTACCAATTAGTGTGGGCCCTGGGGTTTGTGACCGAAAAATAGTTATGAGCTATTTTTGCACCAGATAAAGAGAATGCATCATACAACAACATATCCAAAAAAGATCCCCTTGGGGAAAATTTTTATCCAAGACGGCCGCCAATATTAGCCATATCTCCGCTGTAAAATAGATTTGATGATTTTTAGTGTTGTTGAAATTTTGGGGGGTCAAATGTGAATCCAATCATGTACAAATCTAAATCACTGATGACTTCCTTCACGCAAAATCCAAAATGGCCATTTTATATAATTAGCTATATCTCATGTTTGAATATGTTTTGAGGTTCAAAGATTCAGTTTTTGTTTAAATCTAAATCATGATGTTTTCCTTAGTCAAAAATCCAAATAGCCTCCAAAATGGCTGCCATATGCGCCATTACATATAATTATCTTCCACTGACATATACTTTCATTTGCAGTTTTTTGTGACTTGTATGCATGGAAGCTCGGTCAACTGACGCATATATAGGCGGGTGTTTAAGGCAATTAATCCCGAAAGGGATGTTCTAATTACCAAATAGTAGTAATGTTAGGTATCTTAGTCTATTCGAAAGAATTACTTGGGTGTTATGTTATTTGAACTTATAAGGTCCATGGCCCGATCGTAATAGCCTCGTCCCCCAGGAGCCCAGATTTTACCGGAGTGGTCTAAAATTTTGGTTATCCGAAGAAAGCTCTATTTTTCTCATTTACTCTGGAAAACTTGGGGCTGAAGGATGTTGGTTGGGAGTTATGAGCGAAAGTGACCCAATTTGCGTCGACCAATATTAGTTTCACACAGTATTCTATGGGGCTCACAAAATCACGTTACCAGCTGTCCATCAAAAGGATTGAAATCGGCGCGAAAAACTTTAGAGATGGGTTTTGGGTGAAGGGCCATTGCATTAAGATGAAAAAACTTCATTATACTTAATCGGGCCATCCTCCTTGAATCAGAATGTCAATTTGTACAAAACTGAACAATGAGAACCAGTACGCCGATCAAATAATACTCATTCAAAAGTAATGCTTTAAAAAGTTTAGTGGTAATGGAGTTTTCGTATACTTTTAACATAAACGCATGATTAACAAGGCGAACTCGTATTTATCGCAGTGCGTAAAATATGTACAGCGAATTTCGACGATCATGGGAACAGTGAAAACTTAACTGCACTAATTAAAAATTTGGATAAACATAACTCGTCCAAATGAACTCCATCCATAACTCACAAACAAATAACTCTGCAAAATTATACATAATCGATGATCTCACCATAAGTCGCCAAAAATAACTAAGAATAACTAAAACTACTGAATAACTCAAAAACTCGAATAAACGTATTCACACAAAAATTATAGCATAATAGTTTTCATGAAAAGAGGTAGACATGTGCATAACTAAACCACACTATCATGTTCACATAAAAGATGGATGGATAAGCCTTTTCATGTAGCGAAGGAATTTTGCACATCGAGGTACAGTTTCAGCGAACATTAATTGTGCATATTTAATTCGCATCATTGATACCTAAGCCGATATATCAGCACTTCAAAGTGCGAAACATGATGCCAAAAGTACTTCATGGGCAAAAAGAATTGCATATTGATGTACCGGTTCAGTGAACATAATTATGCAATTTAATTAGATCTTTGCCATACCTAAACCGCCTATACCAGGCAATCTTTAAAATCACAGAAAAGATTGAATGCCATAATGCACTTTCAAGAAGCGAGGGAATAATAGTTTTATGTTGCGAAGGAATTGGCATATCCAATGTACCGTTTCAGTGATACATTAATATGCATATTTAATAGCTAATTTGATACCTAAGCCGCATTATCATGCCTTTCAAAGGGCGAATACATGCATGCCCGGGATATACGTCATGTGGCAAAAGAATTTTGCATATCTAACATACCGTTTCAGTGATACATAAATTAGGCATACTTTGATTAGTTCATTTGCATACCCAAGCCGTCTATATATCGCACTTCCAAATCGCAGAAACGATGCGTGCCATGATGCACTTCATGAAGCGAAGTGAATTTTTGTGTGGCTGATACTAGAGTTTCCAAGATACAGCATACAGGGTTAACATTTTTATCACGACCAGACAGGTTACCATTTTTCTCACCAGACATACGGACCACGGACGGAGCCCATTTTATAGTCCCCTTCCGAACTTCGTTCGGCGGGGACAATTATGGGCCTACACAAGTAAGTCTTGCCAGAAATGGGCATAAGAAATAGGCAATAGATTATTTCTATTTTTACAACCAAGTACCAAAAATGGAACCTGGATGTGAAAGTAATTATATAACAGATGAATCCAGAAATTGGGAGAAATAACATTTGGTGTGAAAAATACTAAAAGGACTTCCTATTACATAATTCAGGTTCAGTTTTTTGTAACCGTCCCTTTACAACACCCCCCCCACCTTGTTGTGGGCTGCCAGCTATAGCTGGAAGGACCACTAGCAATCGTTGTGCGTGGTGTATGTGTGTGTGGATGTGTGTCAAAAAAGTGTTGTTTTTTTACATTGACCTATATTGAAAAGGTTACTTCAAGTGGAACCAAACTTCTGTCATAGGTGCGACAATGGTATCCCTCATATGGTGATGAGGTCAAGGTCATGTTGAAAGGTCAAAGGTCATGGGAGGTCAAGTTGAAAATGGGACATAAAAATGTAAAATTGATCTAAACTTGAAGTTCAATTGGAACCAAACTTTTGTCATAGGGTGCACATGAGATCCCTCATATGTTGAGAGACAAAGGTCACGTGCCAGGGTCAAAGTCATGAGGGCAGCCCACAGCTTATATTCTTTGAATTATAGCGAGCGCGAAAGCCGAGAACCGCGAAATTCTAGTTCTTTTTTATTATATCTATTACGTATGGGCATTCCATGTCAACACGCGAGATGTGCACCGCAGCGTGTCATGGATTTTTTTCTTTTTTAGTGTGGTGATAGATAATGAGAAATGAAAATCCTGAAATTGAGCTGATACCATTTTGTTTTTCTCGCCAGGAACATTCAGAATTTAGGGGGGTCAAAAACCAAAAATGCTGCATATGTGCGAAAGGCAATTTTGAGATGGCCATAAACTTGTAATGGAACCCTCCCAACTTAAAAAACACTTTCTAGGCTTATTTTGGTGTAGAATCAAATCTGGACATCAAAAAAAACATGATAGCTCCTGTACTTTTAAAAGTTGTTTGGGTTTAAAAAGAAGTATCTTTTTCATCTGGGACCAAGTGTTGGGGGGTCAGAACTCCATTAGTAACAGATTTTATTGTCAATTTTTTTGTTAATCTGAGTCACACAGCAGGGCTTTCTACCCGTACAATAATAAGTACATTAGGAAGTAATAAGTGAGTTAGCCATTTGAAAATACCTAAATTTGCATTTTGATTATATTGACCCCCCTGAAAATCAATGTTGACCTTCGACATCATCCCTCTACTCTCAGATATGTTGAGATACATCATTAAAGAACTATTCTTGAAAGAACCAACTTGGTGTCTTGATGTCTTCATTGTTTTCAGCACAAGCACTTTTGTGAATATCCCAATAGAATGTATATAGTGATATACACTGGGCATGTACAATGGACCTCTGGGTCACATATACCTTTGTGTGGACACTTTGAGTTGTATTTTCATTTCATTTCATTTTATTAAAACAATGCTTGTGGCCAAAGGCCAAATTACACATTATTGCACAGTAAAGAACAAAACAAGATTATATTATCAGTAAAGATCAAGCAAAAAATTAACTGAGGTATTAAAATTTCAGATATTGCACATATTATAAAAATAAAATACAGTTATATCTTAAAAACCTTATTAAATAAAAACATCAAAGATAAACAAAAGAGGGTACACAAAACAAGAATATACGGCTCTTCAAACAAAAAACAAATTAGAAGAGTGATCAAATATTGGGCGTGCATGCATAATAACCCCTACTTGTTAAGTAACCTGATGTAGTAGGGTATGGGGCTATTTTGGTACCGTGAGGTTCTGAACCGCAGTTGCCGATATTTTGTTCGCATTGCGAAGGTTGCGGCCATGAGCTTCCATCCTGGATGGAGGAAGAAGATGTTCTGTGCGTTTAGAATTGGAAGCCCTTCGGCAAACCTGCGACAGTGATCTTCCCTTCTAACCACCAGAAACTCAAGGCCACAAACCTGAACAGCCTCCGCATAAGATGAATATCGCTGACCTAAAATAATTCTGCATGCGCACCTTTGGAGTTGTTCTATAGCGTTTGACTGATTACTCGTAATGGAAGAATGCCATACAACATCACTGTATTCCATGAGGGGTCTAAGGTAACCCTTATATACTGTGATCAGTTCTTCATCACATAACCCGAATTTCTTCAGGAGCCTAAGCATGTAAAGTTTTTGATTTGCCTTTTTAATGATTTCCTGGATATTGGTATTAGTAGAGGCCATATGCGATTCAAACCTTGAAAAAATTCTAATAAAAGGACTTTTGTATATTCTTGTAGGGCTATATGTGAATTATTATGAAAAAATTTGTCCGGCCTTCGGGCAGATGCGTTCAGATATTCCAAGGTCAAAGGTCAATGACCTTTATAAGGAATAATGGATTCATAAACTCATCAACCATTTGGTCTACAAGCACAAATGATGTGTCTATACCAATGTTTTTGGGGTCAACAAAACACAATTAGCATATAGGACAAACGAGAAAAATGCAACCTTCTTGATTTTCAAAATAGTATGCACTATCTGCATGAAATTATACTTAACTTCCTCCCTGAACCATTTTAAAGGTGTTGGTTAAGACCTTCTTAGATTTCTTAGTTACAAGCCTCTGAACCTTTTGATTATGATACAGGTGGATTGGTAAAAGTCTCCTCTTTCCATTAACATCAAAAACGTTCCAATAGTCCTCCAATTGAGTCATAGTAATGTTTTAATGAAGTAATAATCATGGGAAAAGTGATTCCGATTGTTGCTAAAAATAAAGCCAATTCTGTTTTGAGGTAAAAATACAGGAAGGGTGATTTTGTGGTTTTTGGGGTGATTTGAAAGGAAAAATCAAGTTTTATAACATTCAAGGCGGTATTAAGGCATAAAGAATATATATTTTTGATCGAAGTGAAAAAGAAAAATATTCTCCGGTGGCAAACATCCCAGTCCTTGTATTGTCCTCCACTACCAAAGGTAGGTGGCGTGCCAGATTATTTTGACCGCTAAAATGAAAGCAAGTGATCGTCCCAGATAGATGCATCATTAGGTTTCAAATTTATGTGTTTCAGCTGGCCGGATGAAAACCTTGTTGGAAGTGAGTAAAACACCCGACCTACCCAGGAAGACGAAGGTTACCTCCGACTTCAAATGGTGGACGTTCACACTCATAGAGCCAAGGTGTACAATTCAGCCTACCTGTGACCTACCAAACATGACAATGGATGTGTTTAAACACTCTGACGATGGATGCGTTTAAGGTGGGGGGGCTCACCTTCTCTAGGGGGAAGGACGCCTTACCAGCCTCGGGCCTCATCACCACATAAACGTCCTCGAGTTGTTCGCCGTCATTCTGGCATTGCGGCATGACTCCCAGTGGTCAGGGGGAAGGTAATTGTTGTCCGCTGCGACAATATAAGGTGGTGACATATAAACAAGGAAGGGAGTGTAACAGTCCCAGCCTATGCGGGAGATTCTTCGGCTAATTCGGGTGGTTCCGAGATTGGGACTTCGGGCTGATCGACCCAGTTTCGGCGAGGGGACAATGGTTTGGGACAGTCTCCCAGGAGGGTTCCTAATCCCAGGACACAGCCAAAAGTCAGAAGGGCCGTCGGTGGAGTGGCAGCTTCTACTTTAGCAGTTTGCCGCACAATCTTCTAGATGGTGGACCGTCCCCACGTGGAATTGTTCAAACCTCAGTCAGGCATCGTCAGATTGTGGCATATTAGGGGCCTACTCTTGGAAACTGGATCCCCGGGCATTCAAACTGGACGCCATGGCAGCGGAACGGTCCTCAGAAGCTGATACGCCCCCTTATGCTTGATCATAGCTTCTACAGGTTGCAATGATCCCAAACGTCCTCGAGTGGCTCAGTCTCGAGAAGCCTGGTCTGCTGGTAGCCCATTATGGCCAGGGTAGCTGTGGTTTCCCAGGCGGCTAGATCGGCTTGTAAGGAACAGATCAATCTTCCAAAAGGAGGGGACCTGGTAAGACGTCTTCCAGCCAACGCGTTCGTCCCAGAGTGCACCCCCATTTCTGCAGATTGTACACTGAGGTGAGACTTTCTGAACAAGCTGCCTTGCTCACTGTTAAGGCAAATTCACAAGAGCATTATAGGATTACCATGCAAGGGTGTGCCGATAGAGAGTCGATCCATGCAATTCTGCGACCGTAGAGCAGGTAACAATTTCCTCAAGGAGTCTTTCAGGACGTGGGTTTCCTTAGTGTCCTGGCTGTCCGAGGTTTCTTTTTAACCGAACAGCCACAGGCCAGACCCGTAGGGGATCAGTGATGACATGTCGGTTTACTTCAGTCCCCTCTTGTCCAATCTGTTGAAGGGTGGTATGTTTACGGATCGTCCCCTGTCGTAGCCTTGTTCGGTGTGGGATTTGCCATTGGTCTGGCATTCTTGGTGTCGGAACAGTTTAAACCCAACCGAAAGCTTAGTCTTCTGGAACTTCTAGTGGCTGTGGCTTGGGGCTGTGGTTTGTGGCCATATGGGTCAGATACACATGCCTTGTTACGCCGAGGTCCATCCACCGCTTTGAACGCAAGGAGGTCTCTATCTTACATACGCAGGCTTTGGCAAAGAATCACGATGTTTTTTTTCTTTTTTGTTTTTTCTGTCTTTACCCACTAAACCGGGGTTTCTGTCAAGTATCACCATATTGCAGACCGGGATTGCAGGACAGCTCAGAGAAGCATGCAGCAAGGGACAATTGAGCCACCTGGATTTCCCCAGTCATCTGAAATGCACACAAAAAACACCATGATTGGTTGGACTGGCTTCTTAGTTAGGGCATATGATGTTCGAGCTAACATTCCTCCGGGGCCATTCTTAAAAGAGGATCTTCATCCCGCCAATTTTGGACAATTCGGGTTGGAGTTCTACTTCCACCTTCCAAACAGTCTATTTGATGCATGATTGTGTTTAATAGTCAAGTGGAGAGGGGTGTTGCCGTGCAATTCCTCTTGGGTGATCGACCTAGCATTCTTGACAGGGCATTAGGCGACTATGGGTGGGCATTGACAGGGTGCTTGCGTTGGCTACCTTCCGCGACCTTCTTCCGCCACCGACTAAGCCAGGGAATTCTGTGCAAAAGTAAGGCTGTGGAGGAAGCTAGCACTAGTACATTGTATAAGTGCGAGGATATGTCCAAGAACAGTATTCGCTGATTGACAATAATAATGTAGCTGTTTCATTATTATATATATTAAGGTCAAATATTGTGGTAAATATTTGTACAGACTACGATTGGCTAATTTAGTTGAGAAAAACTTGTAAACATTAGGGATTAAAAGGGCTTCTATGCTGAAAAGCAATGATGACTGAATTTTGTAAGCCCTAAAAATGTTTATTGTCTTATTGGCCCCCAAAACATGCGGTACCACCTTTTTGCTTCTAGGCCAATTTGCTGAGCGTTATAACCCATCACATGGCCTTATAAAGGTCATTGACCTTTGACTTTGAATATCTGACCAAAACAGAAACTTTGAAGGCGCGACAATTGTTTACATTAGTATTGTTTTTTTGGGAGTTTTAGTATAGGTATGGTAAAGGGGTGGGCGGGGAGGGGAGAAGGGGAAGAAGGCACATTGAAGGGGAAAGGGGGAGGGAGAAAAAGTCGGAAACATTAGGGGGAGGAGGCAAAAGGGCGGGGGCGAGGGGGACCTAAGCAGAATGGACGGAAGGAAGGGGGAAGAAGAAGGAGAAAGAGGGGGTATTGGGTGAGGGAATAAATAAAAAAAGGGATAGAAAAAATGGAGGGCATTTGATACAGAGGCACAGAGTGGAGATGAGCAGTTATAACCCATCATAGGCCGTATAAACGTCGTTGACCTTTGACCTTGATTTCTGAACCAACGCAGCAACTAGAAGGCCGGACAAATTTTTTGGTAATTATTCATATATCTGCCCTCCAGATATACACAGAGTCCTTTTATTATAATTTTTTTCAAGGTTGTATAGGACATGCGTCATATTACCGCCTCTACTACTATCCCATCGCAGATCATTTTGTATCCAGAGCCTAGTATTTTTGCTTGGTTAACAAAATTGAGGGGAACATCAGAAATACTTAAGTTAGCATGAGCAGGGGAAACTGCTTGAAGCACACTTGGATGGCCTGCCTGCACATTTGTTTGGATTCAAACTAAGCTTTTGGTTTTAGTCCACTCTGTGAACTCATCGAGCGTGTTCTGAAGCTTCCTTGATTGAGGAATTAATGATCTATTTTCCGCACGTGTCAGATCATCCACTTCCTTCCAAAAGTAAGTTTTGTTACCCTTTCTAATTGAACAAGCATCATTTATGATCACCTAAACCATGGACCTAATTTGGGTACCTTGAGGTAGAGCACCATTAAGAAGCTTGAACTCGGAGAGCGTTTGTTTAGTTACCGAACACATTGAACACGGTTGCTGACAAAGTCACACAACATTGGGCCCATTGATCTACGGGACTCCCAAGCGGATAAATTTCTTACAATAAATAGAATGGTCTACCAGATCAAACGCTTTGGAGAGGCGTGATAACCGGACCGGTCCAATGTTTGTTGACTTTGTCAGCACCCTGAATGCATTTTAAGGAGACTGCCCTACGTAATGAGAAGTGGAGATTCCCTACATTTCCAAACTGCCGGTGGTCAATTTTGTGCGGGATGTCATCCAAACCCAGTTGTAACAAACCCTTCACACCTTAGTTTTGCGAAGTACCGGTTGAGAGACAGGTCTTATTTGTCAGGTTTGGGCTGTTTTGGTTTTTTTGGTATAGGCACGACAATAGCTCCTTTTCCATTGGGTGGGGACCACATCCTCCCTAAAGAAACGTTCAGGAGATTTAGTTAAAGGGTGCTGAGCTCATATGCGAACTCCCTTATCAACCGAGGAGAGATCCTCATCTGTCCTGTTGCCTTAGCGGGTTTCACCTTTTTGAGTTCAGCATACACTTCCCATGGATGTAGGATGGGGGGGGCTCAATCAGCTGGTAATTAGCCCTCAGGAGTGCGTAAATCCAAGGGTTGAATGTGGGAAGAAACACTCACAAAAGATCAGTAATGAATTGGCCAAGGTGGCATGATCACCATCATTCCACACCAGGGAAGGGAATTGCTGACATCTAAGTGGTGTTACCATCATGACCTTAATCTGTTGGTGCCACATTACGTGGATCTGTCTTCTGAAGATTACCGAACTTTTGGCAAATATTGACTTAGCCTTGCGAATTTACGCTGTACCATGTTACCTAACTTCTTGTACTCAATTACCATGACTGAGGTAAACGCAAATTGTCTTTGTTTGATAGGATTTAAATTGGTAAAGTGAACCAGGGGGTTATGTTATTATGAATCTAAAACAGTGGTGATGGGAAAGAATGTGTCTATTGCATCATGAAGAACAATTTTGTAGGAGTACATCAACTTTCTCTGTGTACCAGGTGGCATTGAGGACGTCAGACCAGTCATGCCGTGTGATCCAGCTGCCAAACTCTAAAATGGAGTTCTTTCATGGGGCGGAAAGACTGTTTGGCAGTAACAGCTTATGGACGTGATTAGTTGGTTTCCACATGACGCAAATATGATCACTCTTACCCAGAGCAGGTAATGGGATAGGGTTGGCATGAGTATGATGTTAGAAATTACTAGGGCAAGATTGGCATATTTGTGTGAAAAATGAATACACCAAGCTAGTTCTTTCAAGGAAGTCTTATGAGGTATCTCACCTATCTGAAGTAGAGGGGTTTTGTCAAGTCAACATTGGTTTTCAGGGGGAGGGTAAAAAATGTGTCAAAGTAAATCCATTTTCAATGGGCTGTTACCTCACATATTACTTTTCGAATATGCCTCCTACTGTATTGGATGAAAGTTCTAATATGCGACTCTGATTGACTAAAAGATCGTACTTTTGGGAGTTAGGACCTCCCGAACTTGTCCCCGAATGAACAGATTTGCATATTTACGCTTCATTAACTCCAAAAGGAAACAAGCTATGAACTTTTTGATCCTTGATTTGAGTTACACCAATTATTACCCCTAGATGGTGATTTTCAAGTTATGGGGTGCTCCAATACTAATTATGACCCTCTCAACATGTCTTTCAAATCGGGCAGCACTTTTAATGTGAACCTCTAAATTTCCAATCGCTCTAGCGGGAAAACAAAATGGACTATGACACTCAAAATTTCAGGATTGTCATATCTTCAGCCATGTCTCCACCACACTTAAAGTAAAAAAAAAAAATCCATGGCGTGCTGCGGTGCACATCTCGAATGTTGACATGGAATGGGCCTTATCACTTATGATACTTTTTCATTTTTAATTGTCATTTTTATATAGGTTTTATATATATTTATTTAGATATAAATTATTGTTTCTTTATCCCTCTTCCTTTAGAGTTGAGATAAAGCCATTATATGTAATGGTAGCCATTTTGAATTTCAGCATCAATGAAAACATGGATAATTTAGATGGACTAAAATCTCAAAACAATAATGCAATGTCAGCTATTTTGGCGGCCATCTTGGATAAAATTTCCCAAAGGGGATTCATGGGGATTGTTGATGTTGTTATTGATGTGTTTGCATGTTCGTGGTGAAAAACTGGCTCAACAATTTTTCCACGTGTTGTGTATTCTTCTTCAGGGACATATAACTAAGTTTGTTGTTAAGGTGATTCCAACTTTCAAGAATACCTGTGCACAAAAAAACAAAACAAGTACTTCATTTTTTTAAATTGTTCCCCTTTTAATAAGGTCAATAAAGCTCACTTTTTAATGCACATCAAAAAACTTCACAAGGGTTGTCTAAAATACACATAAAACATCCAATATATAATTTCAAATATAACCCCACTTGTACTCTTAAAAAAACAATTGAATATAGCTGCATGTTTTCGGCATTTTTATACACATACCACCAAACACTAAGCGAATGAGAACGAATATGTTGCCTAAAACCAAACATGTAACTGTTGGAATCTATCTGGAATAAAGGAGGACTCATATTGGAAAATGTTCTTATAGAAGTCCCATCAATGCAAATGAGAGATTTCAATTAATTTTGTTAATGCACGTGTGATATTGTGCAGTATGAGACTTCCTTGACAGAATGACTGACAATTCCCATTTGAAACTTGGGAATCTATTGAACAACGTCTCTCTATCCAACATTTATCTTGGTTTTGGTTCGGACCTAATAGAGAACTTTTCCACACTGAAACACTATTGTGACCAGATCGCATGTGTGCTGCCTGCAATATTTTTCATCATAAACCACAACCCTGGTATACTCACTACCAATATGTTTTATGGCAGATTTAAAAATTATTAATCCTAATCCAATGCACGATGTGCTATGCAACCAATCTGGCAGAAAGAAGGTGTTTTGTGATACTTAATAATCTTTCTTTTTTAGGAATAAATAAACCTCATACACTTAATGTGTGTATTACAACTATATAATAACAACTCGAACAAATAATGAACATGCCGGACTTGAGGTTGTTTCATGGTTTGAGTTATGCTAAAAAATAATGCGGGCTAACGAGTGCTGCTGGCAGATGCTTCTTGACGTCACTGTAAACACAATATGGGCAATCCCTATGACGTGCCCCTTATTACGTCTTATTTTAATCTGGATGAGCTCTGACCCTAATACCAACAGCTTTCCTACAACTGGGGATTTTATAGCGGGGGTATTTTTAGCTTGTTTTCTTGAGACGCACGGCAACAAGACGCAGAATATAACTATTAGCAGTTACGGTGATTACTGCCATGGACTTAGAGAACTCTCGATGATACGGATATCGATACTAGTGATTGTAATAGCAGAAAATACTTTCTCTCCAAGATTTATTCCATATCAAACATGTAAGATTGGGATAAAATCCAAAAAATGTCCAAGCTACCAGCCTTAGTCGCATAATTCACTACAAAAATACAATACTCATATAAACCATGTAATAAACCGTGTATTATTTCTAGTAACATCCAATTAAATCAAACCCTTCAAAAGAAGGTAACCCAATCATAGACTGATTTCTCAAAGTTTTCATCCTCACATGGAAGCTTATAACCAGAAAAAAATTTTGAGTTAAATTGATTAAATTCTTTGGGCAATTTTTGTTTGGAACTAACAAAATAAGGTTGCCTTTGGGCGATCAAGTTTCACAAGCATTAAAGAAAATATGAAGATTCTTCCAACTGCCCAAATCTCAAATGTTGTTGGAGTAGTTAAAACGGGGGTGGGCACAAATGTGTTTGATTGGATCAACCGCACCTTTAACACCTCATGTACACAAAAGGGCAGCATTTTATAATACTGCCACATGTTTTGATCGAGATCCGCTCACTTGAGCACAGTAAGTTTTAAGTTAAATATTTTTATTTTTTTTATCTCCTTTGTGTGTCATTGGTTGTTGAGCAATTGTTGTACACAACTGTTTGGGAAACTGGCTATATTCATTAAATGCAAGTTCAACCTTTTATATAATGTTGTTTAAAATTGATTACTATATGATGTTTCAAAATTGTGGTAAATAGAATACTTGTATGTCCACATCAAAAACTTCAATGGCAATCCTAACTTTAACAGTGTTCATTTAAAACAGCTTCATTTGGCTTTAAAAAAGAAAGCAATATCAATTTTTGCTTGGTGTGAAAATCTCTAAAATGAAGTCCACTATTTTAAGTCTCGGTAAACTACGTATTGGTGCCTCGTACAGAAATTTGCTTAATTTTTTTGGCAGGTAGCATAAACAACCCCAACTTTAAACCGTACCTATCAAACATCACATATGAACACATTAACCTACGATAAAACAGTGCAAGAAATCACTCTAATGATCAATCACAAATCACCATTTATCAAATATTTTCACACACCAAATAGCTATGGGTAATTGAGTTGCGCGCCTCTATAATACAACAAAACATACAGCCATATTCATCCCATACACAATACTTCTGTCATAAAGATGATTTTTGTTCACTCTGCCACTTTTACATTAGTAAAAAGGTAGGGCTGTTGTCGACTGTGCTTTTGTCGTAAAATTGTCCAACAAAAGCATTTGCAATTGTCGACCAGCAGTGCAAGCATCGCCAAAATATCAACAAAAACTATGGCTAGGCGAAATCCTAACATCGTAATGAATTTATTCCTTATACTTTTCGTGAATTTTTCCAATCTCAATAGTGTGCTGCATGTCAAATAAGTCCAACGGTTGAAAGAACTAAACACATATAAATTTCTCTGCCATCACGCACCTGCCCGCCATTCAGTATCGTCAATCAGTCGAATTGAACATTGAAACTCTGTATTTAATGCCCGACTTATCATCATGCATTGGCACAACACGCACACTTGAATGTAGTACCATTTTTTTTTTTTACTCCCTGATCGTATGTACTGCCTCTCCAGACATTCAAAGGCATGTTCATCATGTCAGGGCAACCAAGCTTAATCTTGACCTTGTTACCAGAATCAATGCACCAATGCACTCGACAGTGGTAAACAGATCAAGATTCAACTTGATGCCAAATTTACTTTCCACACCGCCCTACTACTGGGAGTTCAAAGGCATGATTTTTGTCACTATAAAATTGCCGAGAAGTCGCTGATGCGGTAGCGATTTATGCAACCAAACCAATAAATGTTTCCTGTTATGTATTTTCTACTTAAAAATGCAATGCTTTCATGATTATTTTATTCACAAGTGTGATAAACTTCCCGGCGAAGTTGAACTGGTGAGGCATTTGGGTGACGAATTCAACACCATATGCTCAACACTACAAGCTGTAAGTACACTATCCTATGCTGCATTGGCGCGATGCATTGTCGACAGTTGACGACGTCGGCCTTGTTGAAAACACTAGCCGACAACAGCCCTAATAAAGAGGAAATTAGGGATACCAAGACCTGATACATATACCAAATAGTCATGATATACCACCAATTACCTTGTTTACATAACACAGTGCTTTCAAGTTCTGGAAGTTACAAGTTTTGGAGGTATCTTCTCATACTGTATCCAAAGTTTTCTTAATAAATTGTCTATTTTACTTACAAATGTAATATTACAAATTGAATGATTCCGAATGCTGCTTCAGACATTTCTCAAGGGGGCGTCACTGAGACGAATGCATTTCTCATGATGCATAAGTCGTATCACCCCGACTAACCTTTACAAAGTTCTACTGCTTGTTGTGTATCGTATTTGCAGAGTCGACCCTTTCTGCAAACAAGTTCCTAATTTCTTTTGGTAAATGGACAAATTACAACACAGTGGCATATGTGACACTGTGATAACACCAAAACACACAATCGTAATTAACTGAAATGTCAAAACTTTTTTCAAGAACACCTATTAATCTATAAACAAAAAGTAGTTGAATCATAAAATGCTCATTTTTACAAATAACTCGCAATTCGTTACCTACCTTGTAACAAGGTAGGTTGGTTAATTACATATACAAAAACTGCCGCAAGAAGTTCTTTCTTGCCTATTTGCGGAATTGGATGGTACAAAATTTAAACTTTTATAAGTGAGTGACAAAGCACAACCCTTGATGAAACAAATTTTAAATGTTGGCTGAAAAAATACGTAAGAACCCCTAATTTATCTCTAAAAATCTTCATGATTTGTTAATTTTGTTGCCAAAAGGTAGACAATTTCAGCATTTTCCCTAGAGGAAAAGTCAAGAGACTGTTAAAGACTCATACTACAATTGGTAATAATTTTTTTGCAGTCTTTTCATATAACACAATGTTTATCATTTCAGGATAACTGCAAAAATGCAGATTTTTTTTTTGGGGGGGGTGCAAAAGTTTTTGCTGAAAAAAAAAATTGAACCCATAATGACTGCTCCTGTAGAAGTTAAAAAAGAAATGGTCTTTAAAAAAATGCTGCAGATTTGAAAATCCTATCTAATTGTTCTGGTGAAGCAATGAAAAGAATTGGGCCTCATGATGCAAATAACAGCAATTGACACAAATTCTTACATCTTGTATTGTTTTAGCAACTGACAAATGCTCATCAATTTGTTCAGAGGTCTTGAACACCATACAGACTTAATTTTGCACAACAAAACATAATGAAACAGGCTCAGTGCACCTACTGGATTACACGCTTTATTTCATCATCATACACCGGCCTTGTACATGGTGGAATAAAGCGTGTAATCCATTGGGTGCACTTAGACTGTTTCTTTTGGTTTCATTGCAAAATACAGTAAGCCTACCGTACACACTACAACATTGCTTATTTCAACAAAGATTTCCGACTCTCGATTAGTGAATAAATTCATTAAAGACATTTTCCACAATTTCTCACTTGAAAAATGGATTTCCTTTTTTGAGCTGGAAATGAGACCTACTAGATAATTTGTTAAAAACGGAAGCTCAAACTTGTGTACAGTCATAAAATACAAAACAAGCCTACTTCAAACCTAACAAGTTTGATCATTTCCATCTAAATTATAACATATGTAAATATATATGTCACAAGTACCAAAGTTTTGATCAAGATCATGGAGAATGCCTTTAATCCCCTGGGCACTACCACCTATAATACAACCTGTCTGATTGGCTGATAATTTACAGGACACAACATGAAATAGCCCTCCGAGTAACAAATTAAAATAGTGCTTCTGTATCTCTGTATAAATTATACCACCATTCTTACAATATCTCTGATCTAATCATATTCAATGGCATAACTGGGGGTGCCCCTGATCAGAACCCTCCCCAGCTCATTACAGGACACAACATGAGATCAGACCCATAACCAGGACTTTTTAAGGAGTGGGGCAATTTTGTTGGGACTTTTCTCTAAAATTGCAAGGAGGGGATTTGTCAAAAGTGAATTTTTTTAGGGAAATGTTTGCTCTTTTTAGGAGTTTTGGGGCCTTTTGGAATTCGGGGGGTTCTTCCCCCACCACCCCTCTCCCGGTTACAGGCCTGCATTAGATAGCCCTCTGAATAACCAACCGAATAGTGTTTCTATATCTCTGGTATAACACTTTTATATTCAGTGGTGTAAGAATGGGAGGGGGTTGGAGTTCCCCTAGCTCAGAAACCCTTTCCCCCAAATGAACTGTTTGTACAGTGTCTATGGAGGAGGACCCAAAGTAACCCCTTCACGAAAATGCCTTGGCACTCCTTCTGGGGCTTTAGGTCTGGAAGGGGGGGTCTGGTTATACCACTGATGATATTACCTGCCAAGTAACCAATCATAATAGTACTTAGATGACAATATATCGGTAGGTAGTGCTAGGGGGTAAGATACAATTGCATACACAGCAGAAATCTAACAAAGATCGAAATAACATGTGACAGAGATTCGGTTATAAATTGTTGATGATTAACATCCTTTTACTGTATATACAGCTATGGAAATCAACCATTACACATCGCTTTGCTTACTTTTGTGAAGCATGCATACATATAAGTTACAATTTTGACAACTGATATGAAAGTAAAGGCATGCAAGAAAAAAAACCTGCCAGGAATCTTGCCATATGGGAGGCCATTACTTGCATGTTATCATGTTATAGCACCCTCTATGCCCAATCGTCTCAGAGATATATGAGAAGTATTTTGTTAAAGAAAAATCTTGTTTGTCCACAATGAAGTTTTGTAAAATTAACACAGGATGCAGCTATACTCTGTCCAACTCGAAGTACGACGCAGGCATATACACTGTACCAACTTGCAGCGCGCGCGTGTAGGCAAAGCACAAGGCGGCACTGGGTATACACGCGCGTCGTGACTTCATAGTGGGGAAATAATGCAAATCAGTTGTTAAAGCTGTGTAGCTGTTGATATTATGCATTTTATTCTGGTTTTGTCAAAATAAATTAAACTTTTAAACAGCTGCGGATAATGCTATAGAATTAACAATTCCTAGCCTTCTAAAAATCCATTGATAACACAAGCATTATGGCTGAATTTGTGAGAACGAAAAGTCGGCTTGCCACAATGCGCCTACAAAATAGCTCTGAAAAAAACCTTTTGGCCAGACAAGGTAGATAAGTGTGCCTAATCATCTTACCCCTATTTCATCTACTTCTTTGGGCCCTTGAGGCCCTAAGAACCAATGGATATCTCAAGAGTCCGCAACCAAGCAACTCTATCATATAACGTCCTATAATACCCTATAAACCCTGTACATAGTGATTACAGCCTTAGAATATGAATCAGCTTTCATAAAATAAACAAGCTGCATCTTCTGTTTCAACTTGACTCTTAAATAGTACTTCAAATAATTTTAAAATCAATTCCACAAATAAGCTTCATGTACATTTCTCTTATCATTTAACAGTAAAGGCATATTCAAGGCCTGTAGGATTTGGAAGTTCTATATATACACACACATATATAATATTAACACAGTCACCAACAATATCACTACTATACAGACAGTACAAAACATCATACAATATCTTATATTTAAAAGTTATAGGCATATGTGTGACCTATAGAAATCAAAAGTATAATGTTCATTTTGTTCCAATGAGCCACCGTGGCTATATTCTTCCCACCGATGTGGAACTCAAAAGATAAATGATGAAAACAAGGTGGCAATCAAGCATGTCTTCTGCCTAAATCCCCAGTCAAAAATGAGGTTTTATCTTTGGTGAATGTTTGAAGTGTAAATGGCAAATGTGAGTGATACAGCAACGAAGAAAAAATGGTCAATGTACAATGCATTAGTTACCTTATTTCAAAAGTTTAATATCGCGTTTTGCATCTGAACTCTTTGTTTGTTATCAACAATGGTCCGGTTCTTATGTATTTATTGTCTGACATGTGGATATTGAATATTGGAGTAACTAAATACTGACAAAGTGAAACAAAATAACCGAAAGCTACAAGGCGGAATACCTCACGGTGTAAATTTTTCATTATTTTACAGTACTGAACATTTCACTGTGATTTGTATTCTGTTTTAACCAGAAAAACATACTATCCCACAGTAGGTACATTCAGGTTTCCTGTCAAAGAGGGTGCCCTTCATCTGGATTTACATAGGTTTCTATATATATAAGTTGATGGAACTGTTTTAACTTAACTTTGCTACGTCTTAACCTAGAAAAATATTCAAACCCTCTTGATATTACAAATTTTTTATAGGTTTTTATAGCTTCTCACTTGTGGAAAACAGACAAAATTAGAGCAAATAAGCCCCTATGCAGTTTGTTGAATTTGTTCTTAAAGGTACAATGAGAGATTTCAAAGTATCCATATACATGTATTGTGATCTTTGCGGTGATTTCGTTAGGTTAGACAATATTTGGCTACAGAAATGTACATAAAAGGCGATTTTGATTTGCTTTTATATTAAATAAAACATCACAATTTTTGTATTAAAGATATATCTCATTGCACCTTTAATGCAGTCACATTTCAATCAAACCCCAATGCCTAAACAAATCTATATATCCTCTAAGCTCTTTTAGTTTTTGCGATGGTTTCGTTTTTGCAAATTTTACAAATGAACATGGAAACATGAAAATAATAAGCAAAAATATATTTATGTAAGAGAGTTGCATTGTACTTGATGTAAATCCTGCAAAATCAAGCTCGCTTAATTTCTCAAAACTTCTTAATCACAAAAAAAAAAAAAATTATGTACATGTAAAGATACAGTAAACTCTAATAAATCATAAATAACTCTTAACGCAGTATAAACAAAAATTTGCAAAATTTCCCAAACTTCAAAATCACAAAAAATGTGTACCTAAAAATAACAGCATATACAGTAAACTCTAATAAATCAAAATAACCTTTAACACAGTATCTATCAAACACTGTGAACTGATATCATGACACAGAGCTGCAGTATTCCTAATCTATATTTTACAAGTGTATTATGCCATGAGCTGACTTGGGTGATTATGACTCATTATTGAGCAAACCAATCTTATATATGACCAAAGTTATTCTCTCAAAGACCAATTATTTACACACTAGCAAAATCACTATTTCAAAGAAGCATTATAGTAGATTCAACCCATCGTGTCACCTCTAGTACTTTTCCGAAGGTATGGGCATTGAATGAGGGGCATGTTCAGTGGGTGGAAATTAAAATTCCACGCTAATCTATTGAAACATGGAATCTGATACCAGAGAAAATCAATTCTATGCTTAATGAACGCATTCTGAATAATCGTATTTGCTTTAGTGGTATCAATGTACCAGGTGCATTAATGTTACTGATTTTGAGCGCCCGTTTTTTGGAAAATGAAAGGCCACATTATCGGAGCTTAGTTCGTTCATGAAACAGGTGAATCGCGCCACATGTTTTCTTTTAATGCCTCCTCTCCCAACTAATCGACGCTGTCCAAAACTTTTCCTCTGGTGACACGGTGGGTTGAATCTACTATAACTACGATTAAAAAATATATCGCGGTCCCCGGACCGTGAGTGTCGTCTGCCATTGCGGTTTGTGAAAGGGGCCAAAGGTCACATGTCACATGAGGTCACCAACATGTCACCCCACTCCTCCCCTCCTTTCCACCAAATTACATCATCGTAGCCCTTACGGAACTCATACAGCATGCAATCTATTAAGGGTTAACATTTTGACCAGACACACACATATACACCCTGACATATGACCAGAGTAATCCCTATGTGCCTTCTGCAATTCTTGCAGATGACACAAACATTGAGTAGTATAATGTGTATGAACTTTGCTTATTTTGGCGAAGATTGAAATTGGTTAATTCAACAGAGAAAATCAGCTTCTTTCAATTCAATTATTGAGAATAGTTGTTTCAATTAAGATAATAGGTAATGAGTATGCACGCTTCCTTGAAATAAGCAAGGCGATGCGTGACAGTTGATATCCCAGGGCCACATGTTCAGTAAACACACTCAAGTTTCAAAATTCTTGAAAAAAGGTGGTATAAGCAATAAATTGTCTAAAAATTAGGTTTTTACCTGTATGAGTTAATCATGTACTGTTTCGCCCCTCCTATGATTTTACCCTGGCGCCGCCCTGGAATGTACACATGCTTTATTAATTAATCAAGTTTAACTAATCTTTGATGAAATAGGTGATTTTGTAGTGTGCATTGGGTCATACATAGGTTGATGGAAAATCACAAGCTAATTAGTTGGAATGAAGGAAGTGAAAGCCAGTTTGGGTAGGGTAAGGAGGCTGGGATGGGGTTAACTTTTTAAATAAAATATACAGCTTTATGAAGTCAGTCTTCATATATTTTTGACAAAAGAGGACATTACTTTCATACCCAATATTCCATGATGGACTTCTTAATATTACCCTTATCCTAAACTTTTATATGCAGGTTGAATTACACCCAATATTTTTAAGAGGGCAAATTCAAATGCACTTTCAAGTTCATATACAAGCCAATTCATGACTGGGAAGGCAACTTTCAGGGGACCCCATCTAAAAGGTTTGCAAAGAATTCCCAAATCTGTATGTAGGGGTGCTGTCTGAATATTTAGGACAATTTAAAAAAAATATTTTCGAACAAAAACAAACGTTCTGAAAGCACAATTTTTACAATTCCATTTAAAAATGGACATATTTGAAGGAACACACAGTAATTTTCTTGCAAAATCAGATTTTCTATTCTTATCTTGCCCTTAAGACAATTCAGATAAAATTTTGTGCCCTACAAATTGTAAAATCTCTAACTGAAATTTACCTTCAATGAAAAATTTTTGTGACTAATGAGACCCTGGTTAGAACCTCTTTTGTACACACATGCATGAAATAGTCAATAAATTTCTAAACATACAAACTCCCGCACCCACAAATGACATAGCAATACGCGCAGTGTATGACTATGGTCATTTTAGTCTACATCACCTTTTCCCTTTAAAATGGTTTAAAAGGTAATTTTTGTCAACATAAATGTAGGGTTATGTAACACCAAAATTTGGTTGTTTGTTTAGTTCAAAATTGTTTAGGGCAATATGAAATTCCTCTTTAAGTCACAAGTTTGATCAGTGGGAGCCTGATGAAGCTAAGAAAGAGTCAAACAGTTACTGTTCATTAAGTAAAAGTTACGAACAGACCGCTTTTAATTTGACCAGGGGCGTAACAGAGGTCACTTGTCAGAGGGGCAAATTCCCGGTTTCAAGGCAGATTTTCCCAGTTGGAGGTGGTTTTGAGGCAGATTTTTCTGGTAGGTGAAAATTTCCTGGTGAGCAGGCAAAAAAAGGCTGATTTAGCATGATTTTCAAGTTTTTCTTCCAGGTCAAAGCTTTCCGGGGTGGCATCCTCCCCCACCCTGCCCCCTGCCTATTAATCTACAGAATTGACCATTCTCTGATGACTCATGTTTTGAAAAGGCTTTTGTCAAGTTACAAGAATACAAAAATTTAGATCAAAAGCAAGGGTTATACATCCATGGCAATATTAAAATGCCATCATTCACACACACTCTTTGAGTTTGCTACATAGCTTACATTCATTAAGTCACATTTCAAACATATCTTGAGTGCTGTGCAAAACACTAGGAGTAAAGATGTGAATAGTACAACTGACAGTACACGCTTATTACAGGTTCAACATAGCGGCTATTGCACCTGTTATATATATGTCCCCTAGGCCTAAAACAGAATAGAGATGTGTCTGGGCAGGACTATCTTTGGCAGTATGGTGACTGCTTTTTTTTAATTTTAAGAAACCCTTTGCATTATGGCATGATTTCAATCTTCAGTTTATTATATGGTGTCTGTTGAACCATAATGTCATCCTATCAGACATGTTTTTTGTGGGGGGGGGGGAGAGGTGGATCAGTACTCAAGAGTGGGAACTCTCCCTTTGTCTAATGTCACTTGGGTCTCATCCCATTTGCCCATATTCAAATTTACTCCATTTCCATTTGAGGCATGGATTTGACCAAATGGGAATTAGACCAAATGAAAATTGTACCAAATGAAAATGGGACCAAATGAAAATGGGACCAAATGAAAATGGGACCAAATGGGAACTGAACCAAGTGGGAATTGGACCATATGAAAATTGGCCAAAATGGAAATTGGAACAAATGCAAATTGGACCAAATGGATGGACCCAAAAGAAATTGGACCAAGCAGGTTTTGAACAAATGGAATAAACCCTCAGAGTACACACCTACACTGGCATATGTCCCCACGGCAATTTTCACAATAACCATTATTTATGATAATTTGTTCACCATTTGTTTGAAGTTGAGGTGAAAAAAAATATGTGCCAAGGTTTTGTAAAATTTTCTATAATTGTAGAATATTTTGTTAAATTTTTACACTAAAATTGTGCCAAAATTTTAGTGATGAATCACATTTTCTTTTAAAATTGGTAGAAGTTATTGGTATATATTTTAGGATACCTATACTTGTTAATAAAATGCAAACATTAGATTGTGATGTTGAGGTGAAAAAAAATATGTGCCAAGGTTTTGTAAAATTTTCTATAATTGTAGAATATTTTGTTAAATTTTTACACTAAAATTGTGCCAAAATTTTAGTGATGAATCACATTTTCTTTTAAAATTGGTAGAAGTTATTGGTATATATTTTAGGATACCTATACTTGTTAATAAAATGCAAATATTAGATTGTGATGATTTTCTGATTAAACAAGTTCAACGATAGTGCCTCTTAAGTAATCCTGCCCAAGCCTATTAAGGTTTCGTACTCCTATATACTTCATAGGCTTCATTAAATGGGTACATCTCACCAGAAATATAGATAAGTACTGGTTTCTTTAAGTTTCTCTTTTATAATTGTGTTCACAGACTCAATTCGAGTGTTATACTGGTTACTTTAAACCTTAATTTTCTCTTATATGTCACATTTTTTTGTATACTTCTTTGAATACCAAATAAAATGACCAATTAAACAGTTAACTATCAATTTCTCAACAAGGACTTCCTTCAAGACTTTTTTTCAAGGTGTATACTTCATTAAAAAGCAACAAAACATTCACAGCTTGTAAATATAAACCAAGTACTTTCTAAGTATTATAAAAAATAATTTTTGGTATATTTTACTGACTTAGACATAATGCATGTATAGCCTGGGAGATCAAAATTGACCGAGGATGATAAAAGGGAAAGTCGTAGCTAGCCGACACCTTTGTCACACGGGGGGAGGTGTTGGAATCCTCCAGATTATTTTGTAGTAATGCTTGCTAACCTTTGATTTTACCACATATTTCACAACCATTTTAGAAAAGTCACAATTATGCAATTCAAAGCTCCGGCAAAGATATGCGAAACACAGAGCCATGCTGCTAGGCAATAATCACACTATTTGTGGATGCTACTAGAAGAAATCAAAGGTTAGCGAACACTGATATGAATAAATCTGGAGATCCAACTTCCTCTATGGGATACAACCCAAGATGGCTGTGAACCCACACTGTCACATGGTGAGCTCAGGAGGTTGGACTTCTCCCTGTTCACTTCCATGGTGTTTTGAATCAATCCCATAATGCATTGCAATGTACCTTTACTGTACTGTACTAAACACATGTCAGTACTTAGGGATAAAAAGTTCCCAAGAAGTTTAAGAACCGTAAGACATTTCATGATCAAGCTAAAAATTCCCTAAGTACTAATGCTTTGTGGGCTAAAAGGAGTGTAGAAGTCAGGGTTTTTATGTGTTAAGAATAGGATTTATGTGAGATCACATGATCTTATTGAGGTGCAATTTCCAAAAACTGTTGCATTGTGGGATTGACTCAATTCACCCTCTGGATATTCACATACCATATTGTCTGTAATAAACGCCCTAGGGCGTGGATTTTTTTTTTGAAAAGGGATATTAATTATTGGTCATTCGTTCAGTTATAATTTCCATTGCCAACCATGCCCAGTGCTGTATGGGATGGCTTAAACACCACGGTGCTCCATCCACAAAAGGATTGTTTGAATATGCTCAACAACAATGGCTGCATCTGCAGCTGTACAAAACAGCATACCAGTCTGCTAAAATGGTCTGTTTAACACATTTCTACATGATCAAATGTAACTTCTTCAAACCTATCTAAGTAGCAGTTACAGCTGAGATGCTGTTCACCATGAAGCACCAAATGTCGCTGTCCGTCATTATGTTGTTGTTGTCAGACGAATCCTGCTGGATGTCTCGAGCAATCACATCAATGTAGTCAAAGGGGCGATGACCCCTGTTTGGGCATGGTAACCTCCAACACAACATCCAAAACTACTTGATCAGTCTCACAATGACAGAGACCAGCAAATCATGCTTGGCACGGGGCGAAAAAGGATGAAATTGGAGGGATATTTCCATGTATCTGTGCCTTGGCCTTAATTGTGCTCACCCCAGGACATGTTTTGTAATCGCAAAAGGGAGCCTGGTGTAGGTGCCATTCAGTCTATCCTGTAACTCTTTCTTCATGGTCCAGATCTCTGATCCATTTAACAGGATACCTGTTGTGATAATAACTTAGTTTAGGTTCTTTTTGTATTGAACATACTATAATGTGACTGCAGTGTTTAACTACATATATTTCTGCGCATAAAGAAAACCCGGTCTCTGACCCTGCATAAACTACTGTACAGTATCAAATACACCGACCATGTGTGTGTATGTTGAACCTCACACAATATTTCTAAGTTGTACTTGTAAAAATTTACACATTTGTTTACAAATAGTAAATATATATCAAAGAACCCACCCAAAAAACAAAATGCACAAAATACATACAGCTTTCAATACAATTCCATGGTAAGTGCAGAAAATATATAATATATATACCTATGCACAACATACACAGTGGTGTTTATAACACCATGATACAAAATATAGGTGACCGTAAACCCCCAAACCAAAAATAAAAGACCAAATACTTATAGAATAACAGTTTATATGAAAGTTTCATGTTTAAACCTGTCAATATTTGCCAGGAGGTGTTTGTGTCCTTTGGGGTTACGCTGGTGGAAGTTCGTCCTCTTCGTCGCAACATCGACACCATTTACATTTACAGCAGAGGATGCACGGTGCTACAAGGAGGAGAAACGGAGATGCTAAGAGAAGTAGTAACCCAAAGCCGGCAAATATCCCTACTACCTGTAAACAAAGCAAAAAATACTGCCAAGTTAATACTTGCAAGATCTCTGGCAGGGTCATACACCCAGCATTTTATTGATTTGAACAAAAAGGGGTCAAAGGTCACATTATGGTCATTGGTGGTCCAGTCTGTGTACACCCCAGACGAGTCTGACCAGTGATGACTCTGACTCGAGTATGGAGTTAATTATTATGCAATATATGATAAGTGTATGCAAAAAAATGTTGAATTCTTTTGTTTGATTGATCTGTGCACAAAAGAATTCCACACTTACTCATGAATGCATCTAAACCTGCCTAATATGTGCAAGAGTAAGCAGGACATGAACTGGTTTGAAAACCAGTGAAGAGTTTAAGAGAGATTTTACACAGTATTTGAGAGGACTAAGAGTGATACAGTTCTGTATCTCAGTATTAAGGATATTTGGTGCAAGAGTCATCAAAATTGGAGCAGGGATTCTGGCAGTACATGGACTTGTTTGTGAAGACAGAGCTGGGAGATGGACAGTGATGATGGCAGAATCTGCTCTCACAATATTTCCCCCTTCTGGCTACAAAGAGATACATTTGGTCTATAGCTAGAGTGAGATCAGTGCTAAAAAATACATTGGTCCTCGGACCGCTTGTGTCGCCTGCCGTCACGGTTATTGAATGATAGGCCTAACATGACCTTTGACCTTGATATGTGATCTTGGACCTCATAAGCAAATGAGGGTTTGCATGTAAACTCCATAAACCAAGTTTGGTTCCAATTGAACTTCAACTTTTCAATGAGGTCAATTTTACATTTTCAGCCTATCTTACAACTTGACCTCACATAACCTTTGACCTTGGTATGTGACCTTTGACCTCATCAACAAATGAGGGATCTCAAGTTTGCTTCCAATTGAACTAATTTTACATTTTCAGCCTATCTTACAACTTGACCTCACATGACCTTTGACCTTGGTATGTGACCTTTGACCTCATCAACAAATGAGGGATCCCATGTTGCACCTATGATTCAAGTTTGGTTCCAATTAAACTTCAACTTTTCAAATGAGGTCAATTTTACATTTTCAGCCTATCTTACAACTTGACCTCACATGACCTTTGACCTTGGGATGTGACCTTTGACCTTGGTATGTGACCTTTGACCTTGGGATGTACCTTTGACCTCATCAAAAATGGGGGATGCCATGTTGCACTTGTGATCCAAGTTTGGTTTAAATCCATCAAAGTATAAGGATATTACAGGCAAATGTTAACCCTTTTTCACAACAGACAACAACACAACAGACATCAACAACAGACAACAACAGACTACAGTGGACAAAGTGATCCCTATGTGTCTTCCTGCCTTAGGGCAGGCGACACAAAAAGGCATAAATGCTTATTTTTAAATTTTGTAAATTTATTTAAAAAATTTGTTTTCAATTGAAAAATAGTGTTCACCAAAATGCATGTGTCGTCTGTCGTCACGGTTTGTGAATGGGCACTAAAACATCCAGTTTTATCCTTATTAGGTTACTTTCATCTTAATGCCTGCAGGGTACGTATTACTACTACTACTACTACTACTACTACTAAACCAAAGATTTAAATCCGGTTTTATCCCCGTCAACAGGGGTGGCCGGATTCACCTCACATTCGCAGCAACCGCCCTTACTCCTTCCTTCCATTTCACCCGATTCAATGCATCCCCCATCCTCAACCAAACTCTCCTACTCTCCTCCTCCACTTGCTTCTTCCATTCCATTATGTCCTTCGTTGAATGAATGTCCCCCCTCCTCAAACCTCCCACCAGTGAACTCAAAACCCTTCTTAACACATGCTCGTCATCCTTCCTCAACACATGCCCATACCAACGTACACTATTCGCCTTCGCCAATCGGTCCATCACCTCTTCCAAACCACCAAATAGGAGGGAATTATTCGGTTGTTATCGTTCCGCGCGTAAAAGTAAACCAAATGAACTTGAGCGTTTGCACAGAATCAGGCGCGCCACACATAATATACACTCTGCGTCTTTTGCATTGCCTTGCGCCTACATTATTCCACATCAGTTTGCACTGTTATGAGGCCTGCCTGTTTGGTGGTAATCAAAGTATAGACTATTAGATAAAGGATTTAAAGCAGACCATTCGCAAATATAATGGTCATCTGCAGGTGTGTTGAGCTTGCTAATTTCTGAGGTAGTTGTCGCCTATGGCTCGAACTCATCAGAAACTAACAAGTGAAAAACCTGCAGACGGAAATTATGTTTGCGAATGGTCAGTTTCAAATCCTTTATCTCTCACATACAAAATTGATCAAAGAGTTTCTTTGTTATGCATGACCATTATCAGGCTGCGAAAATAACGGCCATGTAAACAAAAGTCCAACAATGGAAATGTGCATGTTAGGATACCTATACTTGCTACAAAAATACACAAAATGTTAATTCTTTATTTTTTTTAATTCTAAGGTAATAAATACATGCTAGTAGTTGGGGGGGTGCCTGTAACTGACAAGAAGCACTTGCTTGTCAACACCAGTTGTACTTTTAAGGCCACAGACCAGAAAATATTCTACCATTTATTTACCTGTGTTCTATGCCATATAACTGATGCTCGAGAATGACCCAGCTTGTTCTTGCAGGGACCCTTGTCATAGTGACGCAATAGGAAGTCAATCCTGAAACAAGGAAAGGAATTCAATTAGGTAGTATACACCGAGAGATACTTGTGGAGTCCACAACAGTTAAAACAGTATAACCGACCACAGTAACATTAAATCTTCCACCGAAGAGTTTGTGATGAAAGTCCTATATTCACTAACAACAGAAAAATTGATATACCATACAGTATTTGTTTTATTAGACTTCACTGAACTTTAGAGACTGAAGATGAGGTTGTAAAGAAAATTGTAAAAAATAACACCAAGCACATGCTCTGATTAAAAGAACAAATTTCTACGGAGTTACCACAGTGTACCATTATTTATGAGGTGCAATAATAGCATATTGCAACTAAAAATTCAATGAATTAAAAGAAAGCCCCTCACTTGCTACGGTTTGGGCACTGGGGATTTCCAAATGGTAATTTGGGGGACTGCTGCGTGCATTTACTGTGGCAGTTTCTTTCTCAGTTACATTACAAAATCTCCTCTAAACTTAAATTCGATACATCCCCACCTGTGACGTCACAGTTGACCAACATACCCTAAGCATTATCTGCTTTATTCTGTTAACAAGCTTTATAATCAAACAAGATCATTTCCATTCAACAAAATAAGGGAAAATTTTGACCACATGTCAATCTGTAGCTTAAACAAAGCCTGGCAGTCTAGAGCTGTGCAAACTACACAGATAGAAAGGAGTTAAAATAAGTACAAGTGGAGTCATAATAAAAAGTGTGAACACATTTTCTCTTGGAACTTGTAGCACATGCCCATAAATTAGTTTGGTTCCCAGAATTCTGCATAAGGTAGGGTTCCAAACTGGCTACAAAATGTTTACGTTGACCAAAGTGCCGAGCGTTTTGTGATGCTATCACTTCACAAGTAGCTAACTACATGACTCATAAGGAAAAAATTAGAGCAGTAATAGTGGAGTGGCTCACATGGCAAACATACTGCTGACCACTTGAATGAAAGCTACATTGCTAATTTCTTAGAAATTCCAGACACTATAGTCTTGTGTAAGCTGAGTAATTTTGATGCTAAGTTAAAATGTCTAATAGCTATCACTAAATGGTAAGTATGCTCTTACTTTAATGCAGAGAGCAAAATCCATTTTAGGCATGATATTTCGGAAGTGATTTCAAATAGTTTACATATGATGTTTGACATCTTGAACCATACAGCAACCATCTTTCAAGGTTGATTCTGAGCAACTTCTATGAATACCCTGCTATTTCTCTGGAAGAAATTTTAAGTGTTTTTGGTGTTTGAATATTGCCCTCAAATGAGCTGCTAGTTGATTTCTCACTCCGGTACAAATGCACCAATTAATTTCTACCCATGAAAAATAGGCATCAGCAAAACTTTAAGCAGAAAATCTTCAGTTTTGTTTTGGATCATGACAGAGAAATTGCAGAAACAGTAAGGAGGCTCTTGGAAGAGGTTCATCATGATTATTTATAGTCAAACTAATTTAATAACAGTTCTTGTATCAGGGATGTGAGTGACCATGTTTAAAAAATGCGGAAAATCAGGAACTTCCTGTAGCAATCAATCCTAGTTCTACTCAGCTGTCAGTGAGGGTTTCCGAATTTAACAGACATGCTGCATTTTTGCTACCACTAAAGTTAGATGGCCTAGCTGTGACAAAAATCTTCCCGAATTTAACTTTTCAGGAACCGAAAGGTGAATGACCATTTTTTACCTCAATCACTTGCTATCAGATGTTTTTAAACAGGATTGGAAATTCCGCTTGCGATGCATGTGAAGAATCTTCCCTACTGTACCGTACCGTGTGCCTTCTCTACCCGATCTTCGATGAATTTTGCATCCGATTTTGTCCAAATATCTATCATATGGCAATGTACAGTCGCCATAATAAATAGTACTTTGTGTCACTAACTTTATAGGTTTATTTTAGCTATGTTAAAGTCGCCGCGAGTTAGCCATTTTCTATTCTGGTGACACACAAAATAAGCCAACTTCACCCACCTTACTTGCTGAGTATTTGTCCACTTCTTCCTCCTAAAATTGATTAAGATGTTTATTATATCCTGAAAGTTGTATATCTGTCACATTTTCTGACATTATTGAAGATGTTTTAGGCGTACAGTGATGATCTTTCGAGAAAGGTGATTGCGCACGCCTTCAATTGTCGATCGCCATTTTGAGCTCAAGTGACCTGGAAAGAGATGCTGAATCATGGTCTTAAATTTGCTAAATCTGGTTTAATTTGACCATTTAACTTGGTTTAAATGGCTAGATGTGACACAGAAAGGTCAGAACTGAAGTCAAAGTGTTTTTTCTTCTCGCAAAGGAAACCTTGAGTATACTGAAAAATTATTTTGTTTGTGTGATAACGACAAATTATCAATTTTGGGTGCATTTACGACCATATATTTAGTATATAAACCTTGCGGGGATCTGTTGAGCCATCGATTTTTAGGTTTTTTGGATTTTTTCCACCTAAAGTGGTTCACTTACAGGCTGGATAGTGTGGCGAAAAATGGCGAGTGCCGTGTAAATAGAAATTACATCAAACTGGTGTGCGGTGCAAAATGGCCGACCGCATGTATGAAGCACGTGCATTACGACCACTTGGCTACCAATGGTGATCTTTGTGTTGCCAGTTGGTCGCGCACGGCACCGTAACGTGTTGCGACGTGATCGTAGCGATGACCAGAAAACAAACCAGCATGCCAAGGTTTGAAGGACAATATCTCGAGAAAGGAAGGTGATATTGAAAAGATTTTTTCACTACTGGCTTTCTGTGATTGTGAATTTTTTATATATTCATCAATTTCATACATTAAATATTTTTTTTTAATTTGGTATAACATAGCTATTTATTTGATACTTGAAAAACACTGGATGGTTTGGATTGAAATTTGATGTAAATGCTTTTGATGTGCCTGAGATCTAGCAATGGCGAAAATTAACATCATACCTATAAGCACGGTTCAAAACAAAATCATTACACAACGCAATGCAGGGCTCTCACTAGCCTTTGTGATGGGAATGCTGGGGTTAAAGTTTGTGAAAATGCCTTTCAAACATAGTTTCCATTCCCAGTCATTTAAGAAATAAATGGAACAGTGGAATAAAAATTCGATTTTTCACGATTTTTTTCCTTTTAAAAGGAACACGAATTTAGATTAGGGATACAATAACCGCGACACGGGCAAGAGAAAAATGCGGAAATCCGCAACTCTCACATCCCTGTTGTATTCAAATCTTACTGTTTTTGCTGATAGTTTTGATGGTGTACCACCATTTTTCTCAAAGCTGATGTTCTTGTGATCCAACAGCTGACTGGTCAATTCAAAAACTCTGCTATATCACACCATGTTGCCTGGGCTAATCATGTCATCAATGGGGGGGGGGGGGAGTCAAAACTCTTAGATAGAGGAGGGATAGAAAAGCACACTGGATAGGGAGACCATTTGGATCAGAAAGAGGGGCAGACAGTCGTGAACCGCAATGAAGGGATTTACAACTCGAGTCACATTTACGATCCACTACTGAGAGTTGGTACCAAGTTTAATAACGCTGGAATTGACATTTCCCGCCAGTCAACTGTTGGATCACAACATCGGCAGAAAGATGGTGGTACACCATCGAAACTGTCAGCAAAGGGAGGGCCGGCTGGTGCAGTAGCTCATCCACTCGCCTTTCACCAATACGGCCCGGGTTCAATCCCCTGTGGACCCTGTGTCATACGTGAATTTGGTTGCCGATCCATCCTCGTCCTCGCAGGTTTTCTCCGAGAACTTCGGTTTCCTCCTGCATCTAAAATCGGACTTCTTACCATAAAGCCTTCCTTGTCCTTCTGGATTTACTCGTTGTGTTGTAGCAGCCTAGGCACTCCACAGCGGCACCCTGAGCACTTCGGTGGATATGTCGCGCGTTATAAGAATTAAATATTATTAAAAACACAAGGAATACAAGGAACTGTTATTAAATTAATGAGGCTGCTCAGTACTCACGTCAAGATTGGCTAGACAGTACCAGCAGAAGACATGCTTGCAACGCTTGCACATCATCTGTGCACAACCCTCGTCTCTTTCTATAGGAATGTGGCACATTGGACAACGTTTTATCTTGATATCTTCTTCCTCTTCCACTTGGGGTAATCTACAGAGAGAGAAAACATAAGCAGCATTGGAATGAAGTTTTTATGTCAGATTTGTAAATTTTGTATTTCGCATACTGTCGTATCTGCGTTGTATATCTCTTAATTATTTTATAACTTTTATAAGTTGTTTTCCCATAGAGCTAGAAATAGAAGGAGTGTGGACCCAGACACTCTAATCCAGTGAAGTGGCCATTGAGCCGTCTGATCTTTTCTTTAGGTCGGTGATTAGGACGGAGCTAAATGAGGCAAAGGGCTTTAATGAACATGATGGTTATATGCACCCTTCCATGCTTGAGCACTCACCACTGCGAGAATAGTTTACACCCGTACCAAATATAACTTTCACAAGGTCAAACAAAAGTCTGGTAAAAGTGATGGTTTTTGGTCACTCGCTGTAGCAGCAGAAACTTCCGGCAGCCATTTTCGAGTGTTTATTCACAAGTTACAGAGATCTAATGACCACTAGTCGTTCAGTAATTATGAAATATCGCACTATTTCATAACGCAATTACGGTATTTTGCGGAAGTTCACAGGTGTTTAAAGTAAATGGAGAATGATCGCAAACAGTTCTCCATGTGATAGTACATGATTTGCAATGTGGAGAACTGTATGATTTTATCAAGAAACAAAATTAAATCGCCAGAAGTAATTTGTATTTTGGAATAATTTCGGCTCCTAATGCTAATCATGGCAAGTTGTACCATGACATTATTTACATAAAACTAGCATTAGCACACTTGCCATAGGGTTAGGAAGACCTGGATTTATGCATGTATCATCATGGTACAGCTCTATAGACCATGGTATGATCATCGAGCTAGAAATGTTTTGTACTGAATTGTAGGTGCCCAGCAGCACTGCATGTGGTGATTTCATCTAAAAGCAAAGTAGCGAGAACTTTGAAAATTGATAACAATCCTTTCATTAGTTAAAGTTAACCAAAGTTTTAAATCCGGTTTTGTCCCCGCTAAACAAGGGTGGCCGGATACACCTAGCACTCAGTAATACTGCTGTGTGAGGATTTATTGGAGTAAAAGATAATTGACCGGATGCCCTTCCTGACGTCAATCCAGTTTTCGGCGGTGTGCCTAGCCTTTGGGCAACCACGCCCACCATGCAAGGCAGCATGTGATGTATGTGCTGGATGGCCGCCTTTAGCTCTCCAGCGCTGACGCCCTTGTAGGTAGGTCTTCTTTTTCATTGTACCAGGGTAACCAGCTACCCTCCTCATCAGATTTCCTTAGAAACCCAATGGGGTGACGGTTAGGGGGTGATGGTTTAGCTGCTGACAACTCGGTCCTGGGACAGGTAGTACTGGTTACCAGGATACCAGTAGTAGGCCCTCAAAGGAAACCTGACCATTGTCGATTGCTCATAACCATCATGTTACAATAGAGGCAAGGCTGGTCCACTCTCCTCCTAATTCATAGCTCTATGGTTTTACAGTGTCGTATCTGAGCTGCATTTCCAAAATTGAAACAAGATCACCCACAACAAAATTTCACACGCTGTCCTATCTCTCTCTCTCTTAAGGTCCGCTCATACTTATACTGCACTGAATTAGACTGCAGTAAATTCACTGCAATGTTTCGTCACTTCCGCTGTACTCCTAATTGACTTACTGCAAGTCAACCCAGGATACTGCAAGTCACGGGCTGCAGTATATTGCAGTAAACTTGCGTAGGATTGCAGTAAGAACTTTTCAAAATTGGTGTACTGCACCCTACTGCATCTTGGTGCATCACCAGTTAAAATCATTTTAACTTCCTTGCAGTACCGAATTCTGTTACACTAAATGAGAGCATACTGTTGGTGATTAGAGTACTGCACTGTAATGCAGTTAAGTATGAAAAGACCTTTACTGTCTTATTGGCAGTGGCATCAATTTATTTTTGACATGGGGGTGGTGTGGATGGAAACTTATGAATCAAACATGTTTTGCTGACAAAAATTTTTAAAGTTTAAAATTTTCATATTCCACTTCTCGCTTGTAAAATTTTTCCGTATTTCCCATCAACTCCTCCATTCCCCCAGCTTAAATAATGACCCCTCCCTTAAGGTACATTTCTCAACAACTCAGTGAGTGTAATTAACCACAAGTATGTCCCAGCCATTTATGGCCAGGATTTTAGCTTACCCTAGTGCTTCTAGAACCTGTTGACTGGAGCCTGGTTTGGGTGCAAATTGTCCCAGGAATTCTTTGCATGTCTGGTTGGCATGCCACTGGCACTTACATATTGAGCAAAACGTTAAGCCACACTGCAAAGAGAAGGAGGGAGAGAGAGAAAAGAACAAAAAGATTAAAATTTGCAAAATACTCACAAAATATGAAATCTGTTCCATATTTGGTTAAAACTAAAGAGGAGTTGAGTCGCATTACATGCCGCTGCATTTTACTGCTGCTTATAGCTGGAAGCGGATTTGGCAAAAATATGCTTAGCAACAATGTGTGTGTCTTGTGATGTGCAGTGATCATACTTTTTGATTTTGTGCACTTTTTTTGTTTTCACGGGCTTTCCCTGGTTTGTTTTCACCTCGGTGAAGGGATGTAATGTCAGTCCGCTCTTAGCCATTAGCACAATTCAAAATAAGTTAGCTGGCCTATAACTAAAAATGCAATATTCCTAAACCAAAATTGTTAGGTATCAAAAACTATTTCAAGGTCAAGACTATCATTTGTACTCTTATAAGTTGCAAAATTGACTTTTCATGCAGGAAAACACAATTAAACACTTGCAGATCTGTAGAATTGGATAATATCACCAAGACATAACCTTTACAAGAATTATGTGGTGCGTAAATTAAGGCTGACTCAAAGATTTTTTAAATACATTTTTTTTTATGTATTTATTAAAACTAGTCAATGAGAACTAAAGATAGTCACCTAAAAATGCCCAATTCGAAAGTTTGAAATGAATCAGATTTTTCGTTTCCATGCAGTAAACATCTATGTGTATAGTCCGTGTCTCAACCTTTCTGCAGTGATGTCATAACATTTACGCCTGCGTCAAGAAATGCCGTCTTCGAGTCAGCGCGAGCGATTTACTCTTGCGACCATTCAGACTTCCACTGCACTGTAGTGCAGTGCGTTGCATTGCCTCGATGGCAGTCGCTGCCCATACTGCAATGCAGTACTGCAGCAAAGTTAAATTCGCTTGCATTGCAGTGGGTTGCATCAAGTTGCAGCAGAAAGTGATCAATATATCGGCAGTGCAGCAGCACTGCACTGCAGTGCAAGTATTAATGGACCTTTATGCTGACGTCACTGCACGGAGGTAGAGACACGGACTATAGTATAACAGTTGCCATAGGATACTGTGTATAACAAATATTCCGAATCCAGAAATTCATAAGAAAGTTGTAATTTTCTATATGAAGTACTTCAATTGAGCTTAGCTATTTCACACAGTGATTACTATATGGACAAAACACTATGTACATGCAAGAAACACAATTTCTTTGAAAATTGAGGGCGCCCTCCTTGGGAAATCTCTGAGTCAACCTTTAATATGGCCACCACAACTGTGGTTTAATCATGTTTGATTGAAAACATGCAAATAAGCTCATTAAAATGCATAACCTGTCCAAAAAGAATGCAGCACATGACCTTGTTATGTTCTATCATGGCGCCGCATTACAAGTTCATTGAGTGTGTAGTGGATTCATGCTTTTGCTGCTCATCCGCCCACCCATTTGTCCGCCCATTCATCTGTGGTATAACATAAGTCCACACAACACATCGTGTTGTGGGGGCCAAAAAATGATATTTTTGATATTTTTGGCTATAGCATCATCATCATATGAAGTCAATGTATAACAAACTATACAATTTCAGATTCCATAGTTAAGTAATTGGACATGCGTATTGATTCAATTGCAAAAGTTCTCAATTTTGACCCTTATTGACCTTTTTACCTCTTTCCCAAAAAATAATGCCAGAAACAGAACATTGAAGCAGAAAGCCCAAAACACAGGGAACCCAAAAACACTTTCAAATCTTTGTTCCTAAAGTTTGGTCACAGGATATCTACAGGCCAGTCCTCTACTAACTATACTTTATTCACCATAAGATGAAACATGACCTTTGATAAAGCATGCTCAGATAACACTTGGGAAGACCAAGATCATAATGCAATCCTAGGGTTAATAATTATACTTTAGTACTATATTGTATTTTGGTACAACTTGGAGCCTCTCTCTGACCAAATATGTATAAGTGGCAAAAGAATGGGGTCATGTTCCACCTTACACTGGACAGGGTATAGTCCCCTATGTTTAAATCCTTACCAGCCAAAGAAGGACAGATTGGAGACAGTTCAGTGAACACAATATAGACTGACTGCAAAGTACATTCCACTTCTGTTATTTCATGTTCAAATGACTGTCAATAACGCTTTCATAATATTGTATCATGTAAATTTCTCGGTTTACTTGACACATGGGATATTATACCCTACAATAGGCCAGCAATATGCTGTGTGTTAATAATCAAACGCCTCATTAACTGTGATTTACGAGGAGTTCTAAAATAAATTAGTATGGTCTATAAAATTGGTAAGGCATAGAAACCATAAATCAAAATAAAGTAATTCAATCTGGACAGTTTAATATGTTATGTGCTGATGGTTTTAGTGTAATACAATATGGCCTAAAACAAAACATGTATACCACATGTGGTTCGTGCTAATTGCCCAAAACTTAGAAACATCACATTACATAGGCTGAACAATAATGGTCAGAAGTAACAGTGGTTAATGTTATTTTTGTAGTTGCATACACCTCTTTGAACACTATGTGAAGTAAAGGCAGGGGCCTAACAGGGGTCACTTGTCAGAGGGGGCAAATTCCCGGTTTGAGGCAGATTTTCCTGGTGGGAGGTGGTTTTAAGGCAGGTTTTTCCTGGTTGGAGGTGAAAATTTCCCAGTGTGCAGGCAAAAAAGGGCTGATTTAGCATTACATGATTTTTAAGGTTTTTCCCGGTCAAAGCAGGAGTCAAAGCTCTCTGGGGTGGCAACTTGCCTTCCCCACATGTTACACTACTGAGTAAAGGGCAACAGTTCACTTTGCCATGCTATTTTTGATCAACTTTAGGCCCTTTTGACTAGTTTTGAGAATGGCATTCATGTGGAACATGCTCTTTGAGTAATACATGAATGTAATGATGCTCAACGGCTCTGATCATGCAATATGATACCATTTCTATTAGGCACAAGTGCATTGCCACTGAATCAATATGAATGCAATGAAGCAAATCTAAACTAAGTTTAGGCATTCCAAATGGCAATCAATTATTTTCTCTTGATTTTGCAGACATTTAACGGCTGATCAGGAGCTTCGGCAGAGTTAGGGGGGGGGGGGTGGTGACCTCAATTTTCAAACAAATTGTGTTTTTGCATGTATATAATGCTTACCCATACTAATCACTGTGTGAAATTGCTAAGCTCAAATCAAAGTCCTTCATGTAGAAAAATGACAACTTTGTTGTTACACAGTATCCTATGGCAATGTTATACTGCACATAAATGTTTACTGCATCAAAACGAAAAATCTGATTCATCTAAAACTTTGGAAATGAGCATTTTAGGTGACTATCTTCAGTTCCAGTGACTATTTTAATACACAACACAAAAAAGTTTTGATAGCATAAGTGCCAACCATATACATGCACAATTAATGCAGTCAAAACTGTGAACCAGTTCACTCTAAATTGGGTTATATTTGCTAGTTTTCTTGAGAATTATTGTATTACTGTTAAAGGGCCATAGTCCAATCGCTAATAGCCTCATCCCAGGAACCCCAGATTTACTGGAAGTGCTCAAAATTTTGGTATCTGAAGAAAGGTTTGGGTGAAGGCCATTCTATCAAGATGAAACTTTTTACACTTATATTGAGTAATTCCCTTTTACATCAATGTGTTAGAAGCTAGCTACTTCAGCATCAACAGTCACA
Source organism: Ophioderma brevispina (assembly GCA_023653785.1). Lineage (NCBI taxonomy): Eukaryota > Metazoa > Echinodermata > Ophiuroidea > Amphilepidida > Ophiodermatidae > Ophioderma > Ophioderma brevispina. Next base: position 95,905 of record JAMKCH010082357.1, on the reverse strand, counting down.
TAGATACAAACCTGAAATGTAAATTTTAATGCATTTTAACTTTTGGGCATTCTCATTTTAAACAAATTTCAGTTTAAATCAAGACTTCCACACAGTCATTTGTAAAGTCCTAATTAAAACAAGCAAGAAAAATGGCTCAGAACCCTGTCTCAAAATTACAATATCGCCATATTTGGAAAGTCCTTGTGCATATTAAAAGACATGCGAGAATTTTACCTTTGTTGCATTTAGAGGTGAAAACAAAAACTGTTGCCGCATACTCTGACTCAAACATCTCTTTTCTTCAGCAAAATTAACAGGGGTCATCAGGAGACTTTTTGTGCATTAGGAATGCAGGAATCTTTTCAGAGGCATGTTTTCTTCACTTCCAGCAACAGTACGTTCATCTACCAAAGTCCAGTGGGCTGTACATCTTTATGAATTACCCAAACTGACCTGTGTTCTGGGTACTATAAATCACCCTCAAAAGCCAAGGGACACCTTTTCTAATTACAGAGGTTACTGAACTTAAGCCATGGGAATAGAGACTTTATTGGCCCATATTGTATCGTGATTATGTAACCTTGACATTATGCCCCTTTGGTATGCGTGATTGCATTTCAATGATTACCCTTACTGAATTCAAACTACCAATTACCAGAAAAAACCACAGGGGATTTCATGGTTTCTATGCAAACATAGAGGAAGTGTACTACAGGAACCTCAAATACCACAAATACCACAATGTAGCAGTGTGGTATTTTGTGGTATTGCGTTTTATGGGGAAAGAATAATAAAAGCAATAAAAGTATCTCTGAAGAGATCAACAGCAGTTACAGAACAAACGATCTATACATTGGTAATATATTGTTCCTATTTGTTACAGATGACTTGATCTCTGGGATTTCTGGAGTTTCAGATGAGAAGGATTACTCTATGGAAATCTGTCAAAACATAAAAACTCTAAACAAACTCTTTTACTCTATACTCTGTCCAGCTCGAAGCGGTGACATACCGGTAGTGGTGGTGGTGGTGGTGGGGGGGGGGGGGGGGGGGGGGGGGCCAGCTGCCCCTGTGGGGAATCTTACCCCCCTTGCTCCCCTGAAAAATTCGTGATTTTCTATGCACATGCCAATTTACAGTGAAAACAACATAGACCTATACTATACTAACCAATTTTAATATATGCTCCCCCCAAAAAAAATGTGCCCCCTGAAAAAAAAGCTAGTTACACCACTGACTCGAAGTACGAAGTAGCCACGCGGGCGTATTCATTGAACCGCCTTTAAGCGTGCGCATAGGTAAAGCACAAGCGAACTGCAACTGAAAGGCGGCACTGGGTGTATGTGCCCGTCGCCAAATACAAAGTATAAAGAAAGAATCCTTACTATAAATGTTAATGTTATCATAGTTAGTCTACAGTCAGAGTGGATACGAGGGCGAATCAAAAAGTTCTACGCCTCACCAAGAAGGCCTGACAAGAGAATCATTGGTTCTCTATCACTTATCAACATAGTCCCCTCTTACTTCAATACACTTAGTCCAATAATGTTCATCCCTTCATGCGAGTCATAGCTGTTTGATAGTCTTATTTATATTGACAAACCAGAATAAAACAAAAAAATATCTTTGGCGACACAGTTTTGACAACTGATTTGGATTATTTAGTCCACTACCTACATCCTGTGTAAATTTTACGAAATTTCATTGTGGGCAAATATGATTTTTCTTAAAAATCTAGTTTTCCACGTCTTTCTGTGGAGAATGGGCACATAGAGGGCACTATAACATACAAATCATGATCTTTGTAGGCCTATATGGCAAGAATCCCGCAATGGGGTCAAACAGCTGTGGAGTAGGTCTCATCTTGGGCCTCCAAATATGCCTCTACAGCATGAATAACCTTGTAATCAGTTTCAAAATGACACCCACAAATGTGGGATTTGAGTTTGGGAAAGAAGTGCGAGTCAGGTGGAGCCAGATCTTTTGAGTAAAGGTGGGTGTGGAAACAATTCAACCCCATACTCGGAAGCTGGGCAGCTACTGCCACTTGTGCTCTGTAAACAGGTGCATTGTCCTGCAACAGAAAGACCCAAGATCACAGCTTTCCTTCCCCAGATCACAGCTTTTTTCTTTGATGGCTTCTCTGAGTTGACACATTTCTGAGGCATAGTAGATGGTCTGATTTTTTGAGGAGATTTATCATGATGACAGCTTGGATTTTTGGATTTTCGACGCCATCTTTAAAAAATCGTCTTTCTAGCAACACCTAAAATAGAAATACTTTAAAAATAAAAAACATACCACAAATTCCTTTCAAGTTTCACAGTCGGGTCAGCTTTCTTCAGACTGCTCTTTCTTCTGAGATTTTGAGTCAACCAGGTCTGTTTGAACCATCAAACTTATGCCGCATGTGAAGGGCTATCCCTTTGGGCAACTTGACAAGCATCTGAGAATCAGTTTCAGTATTTCAAACACTCATCAATAAATAACAAAAAACCCAAGTAGCAAGGCCTCTATGGCCTGGGTATGACACCCACTAAGAGCAGGCTGGTAATGTGGACACCCCCCTGAAGGGGCATGGATTGGGGAGCACTCAACTTGGATCGGGTAGGGGTATGTTGTGTGAAGATCTGAACTGGGGTCTTGAGACCCGTGAATTTTAGCAAAAGTAGTAGAGTCTCTTAGGAACTGATTTTTTACCATTTATGGATCACTGGGAACCTGAACTTTTAGCCATGGAAGCTCAAATTGTGAGTTTTGTGGCAAACGTAGGGCTAGTAAGAACAGAAACTCACTTGAACAGGGTTCTAATGAATGCCACAAGATGGTTGTGAAAAACTGGGAGTGCCCCGCAGTATGACTGGCTTCGCCACACCCGGAACCCATTTCAACACATCATTACAGATCAGATTAGGATTTTACCAGTCAATATGCTTTCCCGAGGTTTTTTTTTTTCAGAAGTCAATTTGAAACCAAAAATTCCTCTCTGACAAACATGGCCGTCAAATCTGAAAGTGTCTGTTACCAAACAAGACTTGTCGAGTGAATACCCACCCTTTTCTTTTTCTTTCCTGGTGTTTGGACCTAGACTCTCTGCTAATTCTTGTTTGGGGGGGGGGACGTTCCATGGATCCGACCAAGAGTCTGTTACCTTCCTGAGCACTGAATAATACAAGTACCTATTTATACACCTGAGCGGAGAGGGGAGGAGAGGAGTTAATGCAGAGGCCCGTAATTGAGGTCATACTCAAGGGCCACCAACACTATGGCCATAACATGCGTTCAAACTCACAGCCTTGGGCTAGGGTCGCGACGCGGGGGCAAAGCCACCTAGAACCAAATGCCCTTCAACAACAATGCAGTGGGCTTATCACATAACAATAGATACAGTTATATAAAGTAATCACCTTCCTTTGTTCTGCCAAAATATACCCACTTATTGTGGGAAGGAATTCAGATATTGTGGGACCAAGAATTTAGTTTACCCCCCATTAATCTATGGAAAACGACCCAAGAAATACATATGGCCTACTTTTCTGAGGTGAAATATCCCCAAACCCCAACTTACAAACAGCTCACGCCAGAATCAACAAGAAACACCCTTAAGAATGGTCTAGCTAGCTCTCGCTCTTCTCATCCAATACCATACAAGTCCTTGGTGTTGCTAAACATTTTGACATAATGGGCCTCCATATTGCCTTACCCAATTACTTCATGTCCTGAGCCGCTTACTTCAAACAATTATTCACCCATTCAGTATGGATGTGCTTTACACTGATTTACTAAACATGAGGCTTTCTTGAAAAGGTTAAAGATGACAGTTTGAATTTTTCTCGCATACATTAAACATATGCCTGTGAACAAAAACACTTTTTAAAAATACCACTACAAGTGATGCTGCTTGAATGAACCACGTAAAGTATGATTTAAATGTTATCCTTGCAAAACAGAGATTAAAAGGCATTTAACCAGGAATTGTTATGTCTTGCATTGCCATGCCTTGATTAAACTATGTTTGCAGCATGTTCATGTGTTATCATATACTTCACATTACATTGCTGGATTGCCTACAATAGTCACATCAGTTCCAAGAATTTTCTTGATTCCAGATTTTTTGTTAATTTCTTGTTTAAAGGGGGTGATTCATCAGAAAGTCCTATACCTGTTCTTCCTGAAGCCCAGGGCCAGATTATACAAATAATACCTGGGTTAGAGGGAAATAGGACACACTATTTTACCGAGGTACTGGATATTGGCCTATCACCCCGATCCCGAGAGGGTATTAAGGGGGCCGGTGAGGTGACCTCGCCTTCTAGGCCAGTGCCAGTACCAAGGGAAAATAGGTGTCCTTTTCCCCAGATATAAACCATGTAGGATTTGTTTTATTACACCTCAACTGTGAAGCTGCGGGGACGAGGGTTGTAGGAAACTACTTTCCCTATGAGAAATAGAGCTTGTCAATCGGAAATCAGCCACTGAAAAAAAATAGATTTATATTCATGATATCATGAGGCCAGTAGTAACTTATTACACTTAGAGTGTGATTGTGATTTCCCGTGGTTTTCATTGCTAACTGGTCCGTGACTGCGACCCGCCAGGGGGGATTCCTGGGTCGAATCGGTTCCTTGAATGTAGTTGTCCAGAATTACAGGCATGTGAAATTTCCAAATAAAACAAGGCGGTGGTTCTTACATGCCCCCTCCTCCGAAATCATCCGCAGCCTAATTGACCCACGGACATCTAGGGGAGGAAGGCTGGACACCCATACTTTGCTCCAATCAAAAACGACTCTTATCCGGGTTTCCACACCGTTATCCTGCATAGCTGATTTAGACCTTATTTTTGCCCATATTTGACCCCTATTTTCGGACCACATTTGACCCTGTGACCCACGCCCAAATCGCACCCACTTTGTATCCCACCCAACGCCCATACTTGGAGACAAATATATGTTGGAAGAGGGAATTCCACACTTGCCTCTAGTTCCAAAGATATCGTGGGGACACACACACACACACACACGCACGGACGGTTACCATTCTATTAGTCCTCCTCGCCAAACCAAACAGTTGGCGGGGGACCCCAATAACCCAGCCTGCGAAAATTGAACCTCCCTGGCCTGTGTAACGAAGCCAACACTACCGGTTTGCGTGGGCCAACTTGTTTGGGTGCCAAACCTCCTGAACATAGCGTAGCTCTCTTTCTGGTCAAAACCAACCAATGAATTACTATAAGGTTTTTTTCACTGTGTTTCTTGGCCTAAATAAAATGAAACTGGAACCAAAACCGCTGGACCATGCTACCTCCCAAGTAACTTGCAATAAAAATTCCTATTTCAAATACAAAATAGAACAGAAAGTGCTGAACCTTAACCACTCCTAACCCCCAGCCTTTGGGTTACTTCTAGCCAGATTCACTTCACCGGTTCCATTGTTTTAGACAAGTGATGAAGTTGAAACACTGGTTGAAAGCTAGCAAGAACATCAGGCAATTCTGAATGCAGCCTGCTCTAGCACATTTCTAGCAAGTGTCTCGCCCGAGGCAATTTTTCAATGAAACTGCAACCTGATATCAGCTGGCCTGCCCACATAAGTTTGCCAACCATGGTGATCCGGTCCAGTAATTGTCCCATTATTGCTAAACTCACTAGGGCGGGTGAGGGCCAGGAACAGGCCTAGCACGCGGGTTCACGGTTCCACGGGGTTATTAATTACAAACATTGCTAAAATTGGTAATCCTGGGATTGTAACTAAAATATACAGGGTCCCGCGGACAATTGTTGCTGCCCGCTCGCAGTTTGTGAATGATATGCCTTATACAGGACCTTTGACTTGCTATGTGATCTTGACCTCGATATGTGACCTTGACCTCATAAACAAATGAGGGTTTGAATGTGAACTCCATACCAACCAGCATTTGTTCCAATTGCAATTGAATCCAATCTACAGAGTTAAACACCACCTTCCATACTACACCTTAATCACTTTAAACCACCCACTGTTCTCCCAATACCTTAGCTACTGTAACAATCATCTAGGCCTCCAACTATCATTCACGACTCACCCAACTAACTATCCACACAGAAATGGGCCATTCGCACTATCACCAACTCACCCCCCAGAACTCACACTTTGCAATTATTTCATTCACTGAAAACACTTAATTAGAGCAACTCAACCAACTTCAAACAACCCTCTTAGGTTTGACTATCACAACAATTCATTTACCTCCGAACTTAGCCAATAATTTACCAACAAACAGACACATCCACAGCTATAACACAGGCAAGCCGACAAACTTCATCTTCCCCTCCCAAAATATTCCTCTGATAAGCACTTTATTCAGTACCCATCACGGCCGCAAAACTTGGAATCGATCTGCCAGAATTCCATCACAACAATTACCAACAATATTTAAAGCTCAACTGAAAAACCCCACATTTCATCAACCAGTTGACTAATTCTTTTTTTAAATTTTCTCCACCAAGTCCTTATTTCTCTCTCAACTTTCCTCATCCTATTTCTATATCTCTTCCTTACCTTTCTAACCTATAACCTTCCCTTTCTATCTTGCTTCCTCATTATGAAATAGTATTACATACCTCAGCAAGACATGTTGTGATAAGTCTCTCCTCTTCCAAAATTCGCGTATCCCTCCTTTTTCCGTAAGGGTTTGTTGCTGATATTTGTTTGTTTGCTCTCCGTTTTTTGTTATGTTGATTGATTTACCTATGTTAAATTTTTTTTTAACAGAATTTTGAAAGAAAGCAATTATGTCGTAGTATTATTTTACTTGAATGTATTACAGGGCCAGAAATAACCATAAGCCCTATCGGGTTGTCCATTACTGGTCCTAGCATATCATATCATATACCTCAGCAGTTTATCTTAGTACAGTCTACAATTGATACTTTATGTATTATTATATATTATACTGTATTATACATTTCTGTCACGTTCGATATGTTATGCTGAATAAAATTGAATTGAATTGAATTGAACTTCAACTTTTCAAATGAGGTCAATTTTACATTTTCAGCTTATCTTACAACTTTACCTCACATAACCTTTGACCTTGGTATGTGACCTCATCATCACCTCATCAACAAATGGGGGATGCCATGTTGCAACTGTGACCCAAGTTTGGTTTAAATCCATCAAAGTATGTGGATATTACAGGCAAATGTTAACCCTTTTTCACAACAACAGACAACAACAGACATCAACAACAACATACATCAACAGTGGACAAAGTGATCCCTATGTGTCTTCCTGCCTTAGGGCAGGTGACACAAAAATGACAAAATATTTATGATATGAGCCAATGAGAGATTTTTACACAGAACTTAGGAAACTTGTATCTTCCCAGAGCAAAATCATACTAGAATACCTTTGGGACTTGCCACAAAATGACTTGAGTAGAAAATCAATGTATGGTACCAGATATGGCTACTTTTAGGAATGTCTTTTAATTGGGAAAGTTCTGGCATTAGTTTCTGACAAGCAGATAATAAAATATTCAGTAAGAACCCCTCATTTACATTCATCCAACATTTCAAATTTATTCCCACTCTTCAAGTGTTATTTCCTAAAGCATGAGAAAACCCTCTGAAGGTCCCAAGACCTTGAAATACCTCTCCAAAAAGGTCCCCAGACCTTCTTCTGAATTAAAAAAAAAAAGGAAGAGCTTTCTTACAAATCTCCTGTCGGTTTTCAGCGAAGTTTCAGCGTGTTGTGTGAATATGATAATGGTGCGGTATGCATTGCTAAATAACAAGGGGGCAATTCCCTCATGATGTCTAAATGCCTGTTGCCTTAAAATGTGGGGATTGCTGCTAAGTGTGAAAGGCAAAAATCAACATCAGCACAGTTGTGACCTGCCTGGAAACTGGAGCAGAGAATTATTCATCTTAGCTTGCTTTTGCTGGTTAACCAGCACTCTTTCTTCTTTTGTAAATTCAGGCTTAAAGTGACAGGAGCAGATTTTTTAGGATACAAATTTCACTGGATCGGTTGTAGACCACCTACAGAGAACATTTCGTAGGTTTATTGAACAAACAAGTACAAAAGAAACCGCAAAACTTGTTTTGAACTTGGCTGCTATCGTAATCGTCCCCACAGAAAACCATGCTTTGAATTTCTGTCATGCACGACAGAAATTACTAAATCATCATCTTATCACTTTGACTTATTCACTTCAGGTGTGATCTAATACATTGGTAAGCATTCCAAATATGCAAAAAACCGGGGTTCAACAAAAATTGGGGGCGCTTCTTTCTGGAAATCTCCTCATGTCTCTTTAAGATCATCAATTACATTATAAATGGTAAAACCAACCAAAGTGTGACATTTTCAGGTAAATGTTTTTAATAAAATTTGTCCACAAATTCGGTAAATGCAATTTTTTCAGCAGCGTTTTAGAAATGTGATCTATTGCATGTTTACAGCCTGTGTGCATTAACCCTAACACTGTTCATGTTTCTAGCCTATCTCCCGAGAGGAAGGGAAGGGGTAAAGGGATAGAAGCTAAAGAAGATTGCACATCTTGGGTGGGATTTGAACCCAGGGCCTCTGGTGCACCAGTCCCATGAGCAAGGATGGCAGGCCACACCAGCAATTTCCTGCCCATATGTGTGTTCGTACGATGATATCATCACATTTTTTTGGACTTAGTGCATTTTCTAGCCTAAGCTCAGTGAGTTTATAGCCAAAGGAAAACAAATAGCAGAGTCTTGCTTCGATTAGGGCCTAAAAAGTTTTTGGTATCATTTTCTATTTTTGTCCTCCAACCTTCAAAATATTTTGGTTGGTGTTGTACAACCAAGCAAGTGTAAATTGAGAGAAAATGTCTATCCTCAGAAAATTTCCTTCAGTCCCTTAAAGCTGATCGGAAGTTTGTAAAGTAGAAAGTCTATCTGTAAAGGGTACATACCTTTCTATTAGAGCCGTAACTAAAACAAATCTAAAGTGAATAATTCAACTCATTTGTATACAAGCGCTTTCTCTATATTACTCTTAGAATGTCTTTCACGCCTTTAGATAAGTGCCTACACTTGCAATTTGAAGGGTATCTTACAATGATTTTCTACCTGAAAATTACAGGTATGCAATATTTTTTGTTTTGAGATCCAAAGTTTAAACCTTCCAATTTATGTAATACCAACACAGATGAACTTTCATAATGTTAATGATTTTCTAGTTGACCCTAATATCTAAATAAAACTGGGAGTTTGATCTATGGGATGTTTATTTACAAAGTTATCCTTTAAAGGCCGATTCAGAAATTTCCCGATGAGGACGCACTCAATTTTCAAACAAATTGTGTTTTTTGCATATACATAATGTTTGTACATATACTAATTACTGTGTGAACTAACTAAGCTCAAATCGAAGTACTTCATATAGAAAATCACAACTTTGTTATAAAATTCTAGATCCGGAATTTTTGTTATACACGATATCCTATGGCACTGTTATACTCTCTATAATGTTTACTGCATGAAAACAAAATATCTGATTCATCTCTTACTTTGGAATTAAGCATTTTAGATGACTATTTTTAGTTCTAGATGACTACTTTTAATTACTATACAAAAATACATTTCGAAATCTCTGAGTCAGCTTTTTAGACATTTCCATATACATGTGAAAGTTTTTCAAAGGGGTGATGTTACCAAAAAATGGTACATCCATTCAGACAGAAACATAAATACAGGCAGATGACAAAAAATATCACTAGCTTTTCGACTGATGCAGGGATTGATCCAGGAGCCTCTCGCTCAAGAGGTGTGGACAATCCACTGCGCCAGACAGACGTTGCTGGTAATGTGGGTTAATGTACAGGTTACATTTGACTCCCATTTAGGCAGTCTCAACAGTCTCTTCTGCTTTCGTAATATAGTAGAGGTGGCAGAGTACAATAGGGTAGAGTTTTAGACAGTAGGTCAAGGGGAGCTTTAATGGGTTGCATGGGCTGTCATTAGATTTTAGGGTGGGGTACTACTTTAAGAATCAATGTTTTCGGCATGTTGGTTTGGTTATTTTTTTTAAATCATTATTATTGTACACAGTAGCTGTTGCTTTATTTCAAGGTAGACATGTAAATGGCACCATTTCCTGGCTATTTCATATTGGAAGGACGTTTATAGCAGCCACTGAATTATTATCGGGGTCCAATATTATTTCTTCCTAATCACAAAAATCCTTCTTTTGCAATACATAGACAAGTTCAAGCTTTGCCACTCACAGGTATAGTTATTAGTTAATTATTAGCTAATTACCAATGCAACTGTGCAGAAATCTCAATTTTTAAAAAAATTGGGGGCGCTCTTCAAAAATGTGCTGTAATTGCTTTCATTCTTGGGGAACATTTTAAGATTTGCAATTAGCTAGCTGTTTTACATTGGTTTTATTTGTTGTCAAACTCAAAGAGTTTGCCTCTGATTTTGGGCATGTGAGGATAATGTTCTAAAATGGCCAGAGAATTGTAGTTTGCCAATATAAATAGTGTAATAGATGACATACACAACCAATTTCTTCATGTGAGTACCTATGAAGTACTTGTTAAGTAGCCATGGAGTACCCACCCGCATGGGTACCACATCGCCGGCCGCAAAAGTGGGAGTAATCATCCACCTAGGTACACATGCAGTAGCTTAACCACTAGTCACCCCCATGCAGAAGTACCTGCGTGGGTACTCCCATGCAAATGAGCTTTGAGCTCTGTGTGATTTTTTTTTTTTTTTTTTTTTCTCTTCAAAAATGTGCTGTAATTGCTTTCATTCTTGGGGAACATTTTAAGATTTGCAATTAGCTAGCTGTTTTACATTGGTTTTATTTGTTGTCAAACTCAAAGAGTTTGCCTCTGATTTTGGGCATGTGAGGATAATGTTCTAAAATGGCCAGAGAATTGTAGTTTGCCAATATAAATAGTGTAATAGATGACATACACAACCAATTTCTTCATGTGAGTACCTATGAAGTACTTGTTAAGTAGCCATGGAGTACCCACCCGCATGGGTACCACATCGCCGGCCGCAAAAGTGGGAGTAATCATCCACCTAGGTACACATGCAGTAGCTTAACCACTAGTCACCCCATGCAGAAGTACCTGCGCGGGTACTCCCATGTGTGATTATTTTAGTAATTTTATTCATTATTTAACATTTTGGTCACACATGTAATATGTTTTTACACAAAATGTCATATATAGAGGTTTTCGGTGATGCTCAACAAAAATATATATATATATATATATATGTTACTAAGCTTGCAGAAAGTCGTAAACAACAATGGAATGTTTGCCGCCCTCTATGGTCCAAGGTGCTGCCTACTAGGTAGCCAGTAGGGGAGTACCTGTGAAGGTACTCCTGAGGAGTAGCTGCAGAGGTATTCCACTACTGGTGGCTTACAAGGGTACCTGTCAGTCACCTAGCAGGCAACTGCAGAGTACACTATAGGATGGGTACTGCTAAGTAAACATAGCTGCTATCCACCCAGTGGCTTGTGTACTTTGCAATTACTTAGATGTAGGTACTGCATCAATAATGCCTGAGGGAAGTACCCTTGGAGTCATAGCCGGGAGTCATAGAATGCTTTGCTTGGAGTAGAGCTAAGAGTACACATGCTTAAGCTCTGGGTTACATCGTGAGTAGGAATCTTGCTGTGTATGCATGAGACAAGAGCTGACTTACTGCTGGACAGTGCACTGGTTTCGCCTTAGCTGGGTCCCCTGAACACACATGACATATAGTATCACAACCCACTTCTGGACACCATGTTCTGTTTGGATCCAAGTCCACCTCTGTAAGAATGGGAAGAGAGAGAGATATATATATTTTGGGTTAATAATGGAATAACAAATGTCCTCTAAATAATTCAAATGAATCAGCAGTGTTTACAAATGCTGCAAGAAACAAATATGCCCAAAACCACATTTGAACTGGCTAAGTCCTTATCAATTGAGCCACTGAAGCTGTTTCCCAGAGCTGGTTTACTAGACAGTCACTTTATGCTCCACCACATAATGGCCCTATATAATGAGTAAGCTGCAGTACTGACTACATAGGTACTTTTCTGCAAACTCACTATCAATCACACCAGGTGAGGAAACTGGCTGTGTATTTTTTTGCAAAGCAGTAGATGTTAGATACTGCATATCGCCTACCTATTCAAAAGTGTATTCCCTTAAATTTGGGGTCCACTTTTTCAGAATCTTGGACAAACGTACCTACCCAAATGGTTACTGAGATTAACCCCTGAGAAATTCAACAGCTTACAAGACATTAACACGCGCAATTGGCTGCATAGCCTGGTGACCGAGATTTGGCACAGATTGATGCATCTCCCCGGCATCTACATGCATCTACTAATCCATCAATGTGTCAGTTAGTTCAGACTCATTCCCACACCTTCCGTGTACATTAAAACAGCTCCAGGAATCATTAATGATGTTTGATGTTTTCACCACAAACCTGTGAAGTGGGTAAACTCACAAGCTAAATTATGATGGAGAGCAAGTTTGAACAAAAATGGCATGCGTGTAAATGATTCATGGGGTTAACTGTAACACTGTGGCATGTGTTTCCCAAATTGGCTAGAAACCTATCATTTTGGGCCTGAAAGTTATGCGATTTCAAACATTCCTCCTTCCTTTGAATATGCTGAAAAGGGTTATTTAAAGCAAGAAATTTCTGTCATCACTCTCTCCATTTCTAGCAAAACTTGTAAAAGATTTCTAGCCCATGAATATATTGTTGTGGACATACACCTCTTAGTTTGATTTCAGTCCATGATGTTCTGAGGCTGAGTCTAACTGAAGCTGAACTTGTTTTTGAGATTTTATTCCTTTTTTCTTAAAACCTACAACTACAACATGCACCACCCAAAAAAAGACATTAAAACAACATCAACAGCAGCAAAATTGCTGGTGCACCAATAGTGTCATCACTCATACACCAAATTTACTGTTTCCCAACCTATTTTATAACCCAATTGCTAATTTTGAAGAAACATCAGACAGGTTAAAGCAATAACAGCACATTTTTTTGAAGAGTTTCCCAATTCCAAAATTTGAGATTTTTGCAGTTGCAGTTGCTATTAAACTATACCTATGAATGGTAAACAGTGGCATATCCAGTGGGGGGGGGGGGGGGGGGGGGCAGAGGGGCAACGCCGGAAACACAAAAAAATCGGGAACGGGAGCAAAAAATGGGAAGGAAAAAGGGAGAAGAGAAAAAGAGATCTTGGAAGAGGGGTTCCAAATTCTGTCGACATGCCACAAATTTGGAAAATTGGGGCACTCTTCATAAAATGTGCTGTTATTGCTTTAAGTAGAATCTGAAATAAACTTTGGATAATTTGCTGCTGAAGTACAAAGTTTCGGCAAAAAGAAATGTCGGATGAGTTCCACTAAAAGTGACCTCAAAATCACACCCTCCTATGTTGTCGATCATGGGTGCATTTTCCCAGGTCCGGGCTGTTAACAAGAGCACGCACACGCCTAAAATAGTAGATTTCAACAAAATTCGCTCTAAGAAGCCACAAGTCATTTTTCTTATGCATGGTACTACTAAAAACAGCGCCCTGAGTTTAATCTACCACCCAGGCCTAGGCCAACTCTCAGTGACCAGGGCACACCCACACAAAATTACTCCTGGTGTAATGTTAGGTAGTTCTGTTTATAACAGAATTTGCTGGGAACATTTGCATGTCTGGCATCAGATGGTAAGAATGGTGTGAACTCTACTCCAAGAAAGAACAGAGGGTGTACACCTCCTGCAATATGAAAGAAAATTATTCAGATCCTACTAGAAAAATAGTTCCCTATAGTCCCAATTATTCATAAACTTGTGTAATTCAGCATACTGGATATCATGTCAAGAAGTCGCATTCCCCAGAAATGCATTTATTGCTAAATCTTAAGCGGAATGTGCAACAAAAATAGAAGCTAATAGAACAATTCTACTTCACATGATTCATTTGACTGCAAGATTTGGTGAAAAATAGTCAAATGCTACACCCAGATAGAGCTTTCATATGTTTGCCACTTTTGTACTTATTTCAATGGAGCGCTTATTTAGCAGGCCCCCTTAACCTCTTGTCTCTGAAAACCTATATGACCTACTTTTCAAGGATCATTGTGAACACCTATGGTAAATGTGCATTCATTAACTGTAAGAGCAGTATCATGAGTGGTTTTACAATACCGTCAAGAAGTAATAATACTCCATTTTATGAATTTAAACAATCTGTGATTCTTGTCGTATTCAAAAGCACGCCTTCGGCTATGAACAACTAGAAAGTTTATTACAATCACATTCTGTAATAAGCACTATTCATACACTGCTCCATAACGACTGTGTTAACAAAATCTGGAGTATGACTTTCATTTCATAATTGCACATATGAGACATCTGTTATGATGAGCAATACCAGTCATATAATTAATACTGTCACTTTTCCAAACTTTAAGTACAACTCGCAAAGTAGTACTCATGTTTGTCTGGCTTCAAAAATTGTAATTTAAATCTGGTGCAAGACACAATGGCTGGATTCTGAAAGGGAGTTCTAACATTAGACCTGGGTTAAACCAGGGTTAGTCCTACATGAGGGACCTTTTTTCTTCCAAAATACTCTAAAAATGTTGCGTAAGGGGAGAAAAATGTTTCATGGATGACTGGAACGGCACATCCATGAGTAATTTTCTCACCATTACATTTAAGTTCACCGTGTTTTGAAATGAAAAACAAGGTCCACTCAAGTAGGACTAAGCCTGGCTTAAACCCAGAGGTCTAAAAAGTTAGACTACCTTCAGAATACCAGGCATTAAGTCAACCAGTAACTGTGCTTCCAATAGTATTTCATCAACATAATCCAATTCAATCCTTGTCAAGTAGTCAGGTCAGTTTTCCTTTGGGGCCTGACTACTGTAATATGGGATTCTTACACAGCTGTGAAAATTTAAGAGCTTCAGTGGCTGATGCCCGGGTTCCATTCGACAATGAACCCAGGTAGTACACGCCTGACAGTTTGCTACGTTCGCGAGAGCCTGCCAACGTTGCGCTAGTTGCCTATGATCATTGCGTTCAAGGGTTGTTCGATTGTTTTGTCACTGGGTGGTGCAGTCCTTTCTTGTTGTATTAAAGCCGTAAATGATAAACGACGAATGAAAAACGGCGACACATGGAAGAACTCGGCCTAAGGCCTCGTTCTTCACTAAAATAATTGAGTGCATGGTTTCCAATTCGTCGTATAAGAGAGTCCCGGTTCCCAAAAATTCATACTTTATTCTGCTAAATCAGTACTACCTATCAAGGCCGAGGAGTTGTTGGCGGCTAATCTGTCACTTCCACCGGTTATAAGGAACCTGATGTCGCGGGTAGCATAGGTACCCTGGTAGAAACTAATAGAAAAAGAAAATCTACCCACAAGGGCGTTGAATTGGAGAGCTAATGGTGGCCATCCAGCAAGTGCCATGGTGGGTGTGGTGCCCAAAGGCTAGGCATCGCCAAACACTATGAAATTGGCATGAGGAAGTGGCATCATGGACAAGTATTTTTGGCGCCACCTAAATCTCATATTAGTCGGACGAGAACGTTCATGTGACCATACAGTTGAGGAATAACACAATTTTTTGCAGAAAATGATAGATAGGGTGTAGAATAAGAATCTGCCGGGTGCACCTGGGCATCCTTGGGAGTTTTGAAGAAATTCCAAGATGGTATCCCATAATGATAATTATCTATTCAACCCTATATTATCAAATATGGAGTTATTAGCCAATATTAGGATCCATGAAAACAAGTGTAGGCACATGTAACATTAGTCATACTTCAAATTCAAAAATTGAAAGCAAATCCAATCATTTTAAAATAGCCTATCAGCCAAAAACTGAGATATCAAAAAATAGACATGAGTTACTGAGGTTATGTTTTAGGACACAAGTAAATGTATTTGTGTGCAAGGTGTGCCAACTCTTATTGGCACACATTAATTAATCAGTAGTGTAACAGGTTGAGGGGGGGCAGGTTGACACCCCCAGAGAACTTTGACCAGAAGAACTCCACTAACATCTTTGTCCAAGCGCAATGTTAAATCAAATCCATTATAAAATCCAACTCCCTGCAAAATGAGCTTGCGTGTCGATAATTAAGCCATATTGGGATCACAGTTAGGGAAATTCCGTGACGTAGTAAAATCTCCGAAGTTCGGCCGAAGATTACGATTTTCCGAAGTTTGTCGATGTCGCTGTGTTTACCATTAGCGAGGGCACGGTGGCTGTATTAGGAAACTGTCCATGTTGTACACTGCCGAACCAACTCCACAAGGGCATTTCTTCAGGACACGGTCAAGCATTTTACAAGGAATATATTTTTGAGCGCGTGCCATGATAAATAATCCGTTCTTCGCAGGACTTGGTATTGGAGGTTATCGGAGAGATTAAGCCAAAGAGGTTGTGACAGGTACTTTCATGATTCAGCCTGAATTTAAAGTTAATGACTGAATGAATATGCGAAGCTTTGTGAAATACCATGACCATGGCGGGTAGGCTACGGAGAGTCCGTACTGCTTATATCAAGCACTTACTGCGTGAAGAATTTTTTTAATTATTGCATTTAATACCAAAAAATGGGAGTAGAAATAGTGTAATGGCCAACACTCCACTGAGTCCTTGACCGTAAAAAAGTTTCTTCCAACGACGGAGGGTGTTGGCCAGTATGTAGCATAAGCTCGGTCCATGGTCTGCACTCAAGTCACACAGCAAAGAGTGCCTTATGGTCCCCTCCCTACAAATTCGCAGCCTTGAGGAGTTGAGGGAATAAACTACAGGATAAGGTTGCAGAATTCGCTGGGAGGGGGACATATGGAAATTTGTTGTGAGGATCCTCGTTCTCAATCATAATATGGAAAAGGACCTAACCTTCTACGCAAGCCAGGTGTCTAATGTATTGCCGCAACAGGACGAAAGTAGCAACGCGTTGTGAAAATTACGCATTGAAAATTTCACGTTGCGAAAAATTTCATACGCGTTGAACTTTATCAAAAAACCATGCGACAATAGAAAATAAAAGAGGTGGCCAATTAGAATTTTTGTGACGTGTTTAAAAATTAACCCACAATGCATTGTATACGCAACGCTTGTGACAACAAGTGCGGAGCCATAAAACACATGCAAGCTTCCAACCCAATTGTGAGCCAACACTTGTGGATCTACCCCACCCCGCCTTTCCACAAGTACATATCGTAGCCCTTTACAGAAGTTCATACGGCATGCAATATATTAAGGGTTAACATTTTGACCACAAGGCATACACACAACACACACACACACACACACACACAACACCGTGTGCCTTCGCACATTCTTGCACGACGACACACAAATCCAAAATGTAGACCCTATTTGTAACCTTAACGATTTACAATTATTTTTGTTATGTATTTCCCAGGTCAATGCAGTCATCCTGCCTGTTTACTTGTTGCCTGAAGAATGAAGAATGGTCACAAACAAATCTGTGAAGATCTCTTTTAAATTTCCGGGAATGGAGGGGCATTCATAGACCACATAATTATTGGGGAACTAGAACAAAAGTGTTATTTATTGACCAAAGGGACACTAAACCATAAAGATAATGTAATTAAATGACTTTTGTTTTAAATCCACCAAGCTTGAGGGGATTAACGCTGGATATATGCTTCTCTGGACTGACTTACTGGTATTAATTTTTGGGAAGATAGGTAATTCATTTTTTCTAAAAAATAGTGTCACTGAATAAGGGCAAAATGGAAAAAAAAAGTTTCTTCCCCAGGGTCTTACAAATTGTTGGACAAAAAAAAATCCTTGTGTGAAGCTTTCTTGGATGTTTTGGGCCCACTTTTTCATTTTTCATGTGGCATCAACAAAAAAATACTTAAATTCATAGAGCTATAGTTACTCTGCATAATGTGCACGTAGGTGTGTGAGACAAACTTGTTTTAAATTTGCAACTTGTTATAAAAATATTAAAGTAGTTGTTTGCTTCATTTACTAAATTAAAATTGCCAACACGAAATGATTAATTGTAGCTTTACCTGTATTATACAAACAAGCAGATCTTAGTTTGGGTAAATGGTTTACAACCGACCGACTAAAACAATTCACAGTGTAAATGCTTCACACCCGTACCTTGGCCACATAGTGACAATACATAATGTGCAAGACTGGATTTTTAAAGATTCATTGTTAATCTATGTCTTTTATGATTATGCAGCAAAATTTATGAATGTGGCCAAGGGGAATATTGTTTATCTAAAGTATTTTGAAGTATTTCTATAAGGGGGCTTATTATGTTTGCCGAAACAAAACAAAACAGGCTCAGTGCACCCATTGGATTACCACGATTATTCTGTCATAGTATAAAATGTATGATAACAGGATAAAGCGTGTAATCCCAGGGTGCATTGAGTATGTTTAATTTAGTCAACTTCATAAGCCTACAAGATTGATGCATCATTACAATTTTATTAATACATGATTCTGCAGTTGTTATCCGGAAGTCCCCCAATTGTATGAAAATTGTTCCCACAATGCAAGGGAGTGTTGCATCACAGCGAGGTTTCATCCCCTGAGTTATGCATACGCCCACATGCATAAGTGGAATGAATTCCAATACAAATAACTTCCAAGGAAAATAACCTGACCACATTAATCCAAAGATAGTTATTTTTTTTTTCAAATGAATGCAATGGGCGCAATTTGGAATTTGTAAAATTCTGTGTGTAAAACTTGTTTGATGTGCATTGTGTAAGAATTATCGTGAAATAAAAATATAACTGAAAATTAGATCAATTTGTTCAAAGAGAATTGTAAAAAAATTTTTTGGAAATTTTTTTTTTGAGTTGCAGTTGGTTGGTATAAAAGGCCACAAAAAATATGTTTGTCCTTTTCGACACGCTCAAAGTGGTCGCCATTTTTTTCTTCAGTTCAACCATAGGCGTACAACTTTGCAAAGTGAGGGATATGACAAACTATTCATCCTGTTCGTAATACGGTAGGCAGATAAGTAGGACTATTCACGGCTTGAACCAGGCTGCTAAGATGTCAACAAAACGGGTGCAGATGTGAAGGGAAGAAACAAGCAGGACAGGACTAAGAGGTTTAATTTTGAATAGCAAGTGATGAGCAGACATTTCCCATTCGTATTCCCCAACTGTTCAATGAAAATCTTAGCAGCCTGGTCCAAGCCTGTTAGTCCTATGATTCTGCCTATTGAACAGAGTGGATGGTGAAAAAGTTTCAGTATCAATCATGTTACAACTGCATTGTGGGTATGCCATGGTGGACTAAAAAATTGCTGACCTGCCCAAAATTGGGTGGGTGTGGGTGGGAAAAGGGTGAAACACTTTTTTTTGCGGGGGGTCTAAGTTGGCCATCGATGCCTCATGCCCAATGTTCGCATCAAAGTACCGCAACTTTTTCTTTATGAAATTTTGCATAATGTAATAATATACCATTTTATTGCTATGTGCTTATGCATTAAACAATAAAACACATGATACAAAGTAGGTACAAAGGGTATAAGGTAATATACCAAAAATTTGCAGGAAAAAAATAGCATGGAATATACGACACACTTCATATTACTCTTGCTCATAATTCTTTTTGACACTTCAGAACTTACGCTTGCTTCCCCGCTAAAGCGGCGCACCGTCGCGTTTCACATAGACATTGTATAGCAATGATCACCACGCGCGTTTGACGCAATTTGTTGTGTCAAAAAAATATGACCAGGTAAACTAATCGCAGGAAGAAATGCCACAACAAGAACTTATACTATACGCAAAAATGGAATTGATTACTATTCCTGTAGATTGTAAACTTCAAGTTAATTCGGTCCTTGTTTTCGTTTACTGCAAGTTGCTGCAGGTAGAACGAATTGGCATTACTTTTGTTCATCAGTCATTATGATCTTACTGATTCACTGTTACACTTGGAAAATTATGGCCAAACACAATGCTCCGGCCAAGTAGTTGGAGTGTGAATCCATGGGCAAATACTGTCAAGGAAAAACCAAAACAAATGTACCAATTTTGATTAAAAGACAAGTTTCAGACAGTTCATACTTCATTTTCATTTTTATATCAATATTTGTTTAGGCAATAGACTGTTACTGACACAGTTGTTTACCTCGTATGAACTAAAGGCATACGTAACTGGTTAAGATTGGTCACGTTTTATAGGGTCATTTGTTTACGGCAAATGTGACGAATGCAAAGAGGTCCGAACTAATGGAATCGGAAGTTGAATACTAATTTTAGTAAAAACTTTGTCAAGTAAACAAATGAACATGATTACATCATAAGAATTTGGTGTACCTGGGGATTATTACCTGTGGTTTACTCTTGCTTAATGGCATACATGCCAGGTTACGTGACTGTAGAAGTAAAGGTGTGACAAACACAAATTTGAGGTTGAATTAATTTGGCATTTTCAGTAGTAAAATTCAAGTAACCCTTGAATGGAAAGCCGGTGTGAAAGCGGATATAGTCCAGCGGGAACCACAGTACGGGCTCCATAGAACATAAGAATAAAGCGTGACACTAATGTTTCATTTCCGAGTCAACTGAATCGAGTGCTATATTCTTTAAGTTGTAGCCGGACTTGGACTGCGACTACAATTGAATTCTAACTCATCCATTGGGGCATTGGCCTGTCTTATCCCCCAACTTAATATCAAAAATTTTGGGCATGCCTATTTATATCCCTCAAATCGCATGCACGTACCTCCAAATTCATATAAAAAAATCCTATCATGAACCACTCAATTGAATGTAAACACGGTGAGCTGAAGTAAAGTGTCCATACAGACCCTAGACCATACGATTGCCCCTGCTCTAACCATTGACACGATGACAGGATACGTGTGGCTTTGTTAACGCAATGACTACAAACAAGCCACCGTACCACTGGATTCCGAAAATTTCCGATTATTTTCTGATAGGAAACAAAATATTCAGAGCTAATGTCCGCAAGTAAAATCAAAATGTCCGACCGCAAAAAACATTGCTCACACATAGTTCTACAGTGTATTTTTGTAAACAAAAATTGTAAGGCCCACCATAAATTTGAGTCATAATTTCATAACAAGAAGTCTGTTGCCTTACCTTTTAGGCAATCAGTCCCTTCACAAAATAATTTCAACAAGTATAGCCACAGCAAAATTGTCCTAACTTGGCGAAGAAATGGTCAAAATTCACGGGGATTTCAGCATTCTGGAGCCAACAAAAGTCCGTGTTCGGAAATTATTAAATGCGGCAGGCTTTGGGATATCCTTCCTGTCAGGGCGAGCTCAATCTCCTATTTATAGTATCGCATCATCGGAAATATTTCGGGATTCCTGAGAACTCGTGAGTTGTGGCCGTAATGACCCCCAGCGACGCCTGTTGTGGGTCACGCTTCATTTGGCATAAATTATGTAGTTTCGTTTTACCACAAGTAAGTTCGAAGTGAACTCCTCACCAGGAAGGCAAATTTTCACATCTGACTCAAAACCACCTCCCAACATGGAAAATCTACCTCAACAAACGGGAATTTACCCCCTCTGGACAACAATTACGCCCAAACTGCTGCACCAATTTACCTCAAATTGAGGTAGGTAAATTTAGGGGGGAGCAGGTTGCCACTGCAGAGAGCTTTGACTGTAAGAAAAGCTAGAAATAATACTAAATCAACATTTTTTGCACTGTCACCAGGAAATTTTCACCTCTGCCTCAAAACTACCTCCCACCAGGAAATCGGGACTCAAAACCAGGGAATTTGCCACCTTTGACAAGTGACCCCTGTACGCCCAAATCAGGGGAATAAATATGTGAGCAGAATGATCATTTGTTAACTTCGTTTTATTGAAAATTGGGTTCAAAAGTCACCTAGGGGTATCAAAGGTAATCTGCATAATCCCACATTAAGGTCTTAGGACCAAGTGGGTTTTTTTTTTTAATTAACTTGGTGACCACAGCATCTGTATGTGCCAAAAGAAAGCATATTATGATTTCACAAACTGGGGTCAACGGTCAAACAGGGGTCATCAAACTTGGGCCAGTGGTTCTTTCTGACCAAACTTGAGGTTGATCAGCCACAGACATGCAAAAAGGCTATCCCTATATATCTAACTTAGCGGCGACACAAAAAAAATTGGAACAAGTCAGGTGACCATCGTTTGAAAAGATTCAGTCCAGTGGATACAAACTTTTGAAAAATAAATCAGTTCCCGGACCAAGATGTCGTCGCCGTCGCGGTGTGGAATGGGGCCAAAGGTCCATGAGGTTCACCCAAGGTCCACAATGAGTGTTCTACCAACATGTCACCCCCCTCCTTTCCACCAGTTACATAATCGTAGTCCTTACGGACTTCATATGGCATGAATGAAATATATTTAGGGTTAACCTTTGACCACAGACACGACACAGAAATACAACCAGAGTAATCCCCTATGTGCCGTCTGCAGAATTGCAGACGACAAAAAATCGTTTAATCAACAAGGATCTGACCCGATTCAAATGCATAAAATAACACTATCACATTATTTAGTCAAGTATTCTTAAACAAACTACAGTAATTGCAAAATCAAAACTGAAAATTGTACATATTGATTAACCTAGCGTTAAGGACTTTTAAAATAAATCAAATTATTTCTATTAAGTGGAAAAATGCCAAATCATAAACCAAAACAGGGGAACCTGTGACAATTGTCCAATGTATTCACTTGCACTCCACATACCACAGGCACTTTATACTGATTAAATGAGGGGAAATAAAAATGCATCAACGAGACTCTTGAAAAATCAATCGTACCAGATATCACATTATTAATAATATTAGAACTACCGTTTTAATAATGCAAGGGATTTTGCATCACGGCGCGTTAGGTTTGATGGCCGTGCTTCTATCATTCAAACAAGGATCCGTTTAACATTTTCATTTTTTTTGGTTCTATTCCTACAGAAGTCAAGGTCTACGAGGATCTCTACAATTTAAAACAGCAAAGTCTTGAAATTAATGAAATACCTGGCGCCTTTTTTTTTTAATCTGACTTTACTTGTTTACAAAATAATATGTCCATGGTAGTGCTGAGCGGGAGACCTAGATAAAATCTGACCTCTGAAATCTTACACTGATAATTAAAGACATGCATTACCAGCTACCTAATCGCCAAACAAACCCATTTAAACCAATTCAGACTTATTTTTCTGAATCCGAGTGATGTGAAAACTTCATACCATCAAACACAGCAATGGTGATGATAAACAAAAATGCTACATGTTGAATTGTATATTGCTTTTAAACAATTCTGCGTACAACAAAATTCTACAGACGACACATATTTCACTCATTGTGCAATAATTGCTCATGTTAGCAAAACAATTGAAAATTTAGTTTGAACATTTTCTTTTAAAAGCTGGGAAAATCATTGCCACATTTCAAAAAATAAATACACAAAATAACTCGCATTCAAATGCAGAGGGAAAAGTCTTAAAAGTGAAAACAAAAGGTGATTTATATGCGATCTTTCAATATAAAACATGCTGAATTCCTATGTGCTGATATGAAATATAATGTCACCAATTTTTGTACCAAAGAAATAAAATCAGTTAATCATTTTAGATGGGGATATTTTTACATCAGTGCCAAAAATCAGACTTGTCACTTTTTTTAAGAACACATGTTATCTCAAAAAATCTCTTTTGTTGCACCTTTACGGTTGAGTGCATTTTATGTGAATGTAATGGGCCATAAACTGACGGTCTACATGATTCCAATAAACCATAAAATAAAACCAATATGTTGTTTGTATTATCATATTCACATAAATTCAGTCAAAAATAGTTCACAGATATGAATAGAACAATACAATCTTTTGTGTGAAATAGAATGATCGTTTGACACAAGGTTTCACAAAATGTCATGTTTGATATTGAAAAGCATGAAAAACAAATATTTACGTTGCTTTTGTTTGGATAATGCTAAGCCTTCGACGGTGGTTGCTAGATGAAAATGGGAGAAACACAATGTGATGTAAAAAATGTTTGTGGGAGTTGGTTTTATGTTTAGTTTGAAAGATTTTTAATTGGTGTTGCAATAATGGTTTTCATTCACGATTCTGTCTGTGCGAGGTGGTTAACACATCACGTTCATTTCGAACTTTTTTATGTGTGTCCAGGCAACCACTGGGCCTAAACATAAAACTCTTCTGCCAAATGCCTATTATTTACATTACAATGATGTTTCTACTGTTCTTCCTTTGCTTATTGCTATGCTTGTAATTTGTACTTAGAGAACTTACCTAATTCAAATTTGACTTTTCTGTATCTTTCAAAGACATCAGCACCAACAAGTGTTTTAATCTGTATCAGAAAAAAAGTAAAACAACCATATTATTTATAAAATTATAAGAGTTTTGATTTTCATGAATCTCATTTTCCCTTTCCCCCAGAAGGTTGGGTTTGAATCGTAACTTATTGTTCAAGCACTCTGCAACGTACATGATCACTCCAAAGTCACAAAAAAAACAAAACTTACATCAATAATGTTAATAAAATCAGTTAAAAAAAAAATGTAAAATTTTTCGATAACGTTCCCAGAAGCCGTACACTTAAATTAGTCTTTTTTTGTGTCAGACCCTTGTGATCTTGGATCCAAGGTGAGATATAGGACATACTGGCTTATTTCACTGATGGTAACAGCAGACATATTTATTAGCACAAAAGCTCACTCACTTTGAGGCTTAGCTATTTCACACCGTATTAGCATGTGGGCACCTTAGTCCAAGAAAAAAAACAGAAAAGATCGCCGCGCATTATGTTTAAAATTGTTTTTGACCGCCTTTTTTTTTTGGTTTTACTCACTTGAAATTTTGTTTGTAAAATTCAGAAAAAAATGAAAATTTGACCACGAAGCGACCGAGAAAATTGAAAAAATGGCCAAATGCATTTAAAAAAAAAAAGAAAAAAACGCTTTCCGTATTAGCATTTTTCTAAAATAAAAAAAATTCATTTCGTCATTAGTGTTTTTCACATTTTTATTCTGATACCAACTTATTTTTTTTTTGGGCCTTATCTGCCTTTAAAGGGACACTGACCATTTTCAGCAAATTGAAATTTCTTCAATTTGCTCACAAATGATAGTCAAGGGCATTGGAACTTAATACAGATTTAGTTGTTAACACATAAAAATAACACCACCCAAAAGAGATAGGGTTTGTAGAGTTTGTAGGCTAACCTCAAGTTTGTCTTAACTTTATCAACAATGTCCTATTACTACTTGACATTAAAACCACAAAGGTCAGCAGTCAGTCAAACAGAGGGGGCATGTCATGGGAATTAACTCCGGTGTGTGTTTGCTTTTTTTAACCCATTTCTGTCATCTGCTGAATTAATGTTGCCGTCGACATTAATTAATAAATCGATTGCAGTTTACCCGTAAGGCATAAAAAAAATTGTTTGGCGTAACCCGACCGACCCCAAAAAAAAACCTGCTGACTCAAAAGTTTTTATGCAATTAGCACAAAATAAAAAAAATATTCAGCTGACCGACCCATTATTTTCATCCACAATTAAAAAAAAATATTTTTTTTACCAACACAAAGAAGAAAAAATAACAAAACAAGACAACAAATTAACTACAACAAGTAAAATAAAAGATCTTTGCTATGCCATTGAAAAAAGCTTTAAATAGTAGCATCTTGTATTCATTTTAGAGTAAAACATTGAGAAGATCTAAAAAAAAAATTTTAAAAATCTGACCGACCGACCCTGATATTTTTCCTCTGTTACGCCAAACAAACATATTTTTTTTTATGCCTAAGCGCTCTGATTTGGGCTTAATCATTTCAGGTGATGGCCAATGTATAAAAGCTTTACAACCATGCAAAATATCAATTTTGAAAAATCTTGAGGGACCACTATTAATTGAGATATTGCTCATCCTGCAAAGCTTACAAAGCTTACAAAAAGCCTGTGGGCTTAATCCCTTTAGTGAAGATGGCATAAAGAGTTATAGGAAGGCATACTACAATGTTTTCATGTACAGAAAATATTAAAAAATTGCTAAAAGGCAATCATTGTAATGTTTTGTTTGCTCATTTAAAGGTGCAACAAGAGATTTCAAGTCATCCATATTTTCTGTGACATGTATTGATTTCAAATAGGTTAGATGCTCAATTAGATTCCCTATCTTTTATTTGGTTACAGAAATAACTTAAAATGAAAACAAAATGTGATTTATATATGCCTATATTTCAATAAAAAAACAGGCTGAATTTTCGTATTTGCTCCTATATGAAATTAGAAATTTCACAATTTGTGTACAAAAGAAACATTTCTCAGCTTAATCCTTATAGATGGGGATATTTTTTGTATAAAAGCTTTAGACCAGTGCCAAAATCAGAATTTTAACATTTTTTCGGGACACCTGATATTTGAAATCTCTCGTTGCACCTTTAATATAAATCAAATATGGCTCTGAATGACGATTTCTTCACACATCGTGCCGTGCAGTAATCGGCACACTTCTAAAAATTACGTCATCATTATAGTAGATTCAACCCATCGTGTCACCTTTAGTACTTTTCCGAAGGTATGGGCATTGAATGAGGGGCATGTGCAGTGGGTGGAAATTAAAATTCCACGTTAAATCTATTGAAACATGTAGTCCGATAGCAGAGAAAAATCAATCCTATGCTTTATAATGAAAGTATTCAAATCAACGTAAGCGCATTTAGAGCTACACCATTCTAACTATTCGTAATTGCTTCAGTGGTATATTCAATGAAACAGGTGAATTGAATGTTGCTGTCTCTTGAGCAACACAAAAGTCTTTGCACTCTTTGTAAAAATGATGTCAACATGAAAAGCCAGATTATCTTAATTAGTTCTAAAACAGGTAAATCGGACTACATATTTTCTTTTGGTGTCTCCTCTCCCAACTAATCGACGCTGTCCAAAACTTTTCCTCTGGTGACACGATGGGTTGGATCTACTATAGCTCCTGTTATTTTCATGATAAATCTTCTGTACAATACATTAATTTATGCAGAAATGCACTGCTTCATTATGATTTTGATATAGAGTGCGGAGCACACATATTAAAAACAATGCCTTGATAAAAAGACTCCATGTTAATATTTCTTGCAAGGGTTGTGTGAGAGTATGTGTGGGTGTTGTGGTGTGTGTGGTGTGTTGTGTGTGTGTGTTGTGTGTGTGTGTGCATGCAGAGATGGCACCCCAGGTACAACTCAAAAACCTAAAAAAAAGCATGTGAAATTGGCCTCTTAAAAAAGCCAAAAATGGTTCTGAAAGATAAAATTGTGGATATTTGGCCCCACCCCCCCAACCAAAGGGTTTCCCTCAAAGCTGGCATCTCTGGTGTTGTGGTTGGGTGGTGTGCTGTACACGTTCACCTGTGTCTATGAATGCCACATCTGCTTATCTATACATGTATTGCCTGTTTATGTTGCATATATGCATATGTGTGGACATGGCATATGGTGTACAATACATGCTACCCATGTATTTTAGTTACACCCTGTGAACTACTTCTTTGTATCGGGCCCCACAGGGATCAATCAGTTGTGCATACTGTACATGTATCATATGAGCAGAGGAAACTACCAATGCAGCAATGGTAATAAGATACACATTGAAAACAAATCAACTAGTTGCCTATTTAAAGCAACTCTCTAAGCAAAGATAGGCAATATTCATGAGACACTGTTATACTCTTCAGATTGACTCGCTTTTATGTCACACCATGTCCATTGATCAGACTGTTATCACTATGAGTTACAATACGCTCATCCACCAAGGACACAGTTCAGTGGGTTTTACTTGTACATACATTGACATGAACTGACCTTGTGTGATCTGGGTATCATATATCATACCCAAAAACCAGGGGGTGTATTTTCTAAATACATTGGTAAATGAAGGCTACTGAACTATGCCAAGGGAACTGAGATTTTACTAGCTCATAGTGTATGGCTACCAGATGGTTTAAATGTAACTGATGTAATATGTTCAGTAAATGGAACATAACCTCATTGGTAATTTCTTTGATCATAATCACTGTTGACAGTAATGGTCCATCAGGTAACCAATGAACTATCATGTATAAATCTGGCACTGTAAATCTGGCCTTCTGTCTTCTCATTTTGACTCAAGGTCATATTCTATCATATAGCAGACAAGTTGTAAACAGATTATTTATACTATATTCTACTGCTGTCCGGACTAGCTCTTATAGAGGTTATTCCTCTTTTTATCGATCGGCGATTAAGCGTGCTCAAACACCATGCTTACGGTACACAAAGAGCAGTAGTGTCGATTGCTAACCATGCACCGCTTGAACGACCGTACAATTTTCAGTTAGGCTGGAGAATATCTGACAAGTCAAACTATTCTGCCACGATTTTTACACTTCTGTATTTATATATAAAAAGAAAGAAAGAAAATGTATGACGGAAGCTTTAGTGGTATGTAGGAAACAATCATTCCTTTTCAGGGAAAAAATAAGTTGAGATTTACAAGCAAAAATAACATGCTATTAGGCCTATGTGTCAACTTTAAAAAGTTCATCTCCGTACTCTGGAAATTGGTGTAGAAATGTAATATGTCGGAAATATTTTTAAGTACACGCCTTTGAGCTCCTTTGGGTCAACAACAGCTGATATTTAAAATATGCCCCGCTACAAAATAAATATCAGATGAAATTTGCGTTGGAAGTGCAACCCGGCAGCCTGTTCATCAGTGGAGTGGGACCGTGGGTCTAGTGCAGGCTTGCCCGAAACGAGCCCCTGAAAACACCATGCATCACCAGTTGTGGCGATACGATGGACACTACCCGCCCGTGCAGGAACTGTTTTATGAGACGCGACACCCCTCCCACCACCAACTTATGCTAATTATTTCATATTCCAGTAAATAGGAAAGAAATGAATTTTAACTGAAAATTTCCGTTTTTTCCCTGTCATGTCTGTTTTTGTTTATATATTAAAATCCTTGGGGATCATCCAAGCCCATATTACTTTATTGCCAAATTTTAAATACCGTTAGAAAAAAAGTGATTCCGCAAAACGAACGTTTCAATCTTAGCTTAAGGTCAGGTTTTGACAACATTTGTTTAATCAACTTGTTTGTTGTGTGAAGCTTAGCTAGTATTCTTCATCATCAGGAATCATAAATTTAACATGGAATAAAATTAATCCTACTTTTATACACAAGACGAAAAGAAAGCACTCTTTCTCTAGAATCCTGGCTCATTTCCCGGTCTCAACTCGCTATCATCCGTTTTATAATTAAAGTTAGTGATAATTTGCGGATGACTGACGTGCGGTTGTTCGGGCAATTTTAAAAATTTTTACAGGAAAATATTAATTCATATGCGATGTTCTGAAGCTTTTATGGATTATATCCAAATACCAGGGAACATATCAGTGACCAGGGAATGTGGAATACGAAACTAGTCTTCAAAACCACGATTCTGACTCTTTGCACGCTTTGTATCATGTATGTGCCCGTAAACAGTTCCCAACTAAAGCAGGTGAAGAATCAGCCGATCGATACGAAATGACGTCACACAGGATACCCTCTAGTTAGTGAAGATATAAAAGAGCAACACAGGGGCTACACAAATCCCCAAGGCCAGCTCTGTGCTACAGTTGGGTACAGATGAATTAATACAAATTTTGCACAAGCCCTTGCTTTACTGAACCTCACATACAGAAATGACAGTCAGTGGTGGGGAAAATCAATCACTGACCATCTACGATTTGAATCTGGGACCTTCTTTGATCACTGAGCTAAAGATTCAAACGGGGATCCAAGATACATGACAAAACAATAAATTGTAACCCTTTGTTCCCTATTTTGAAATAATAGTGTAGTACCAATGAATCTCTGGGTACATTACAGGCAAGGGGGTAGGGACACATTTTACCCCCAGATTAGTTTTCACCATCACTGGGAAATTAACATGAAATAGCAGTTTCACAATCAATCAATCAATCAAATACGCTTCTTATCTCTGTGTACCCATCCCCCAGTTTCTTCAGTAATCATTGGTTCAATTATATGATATTACCTCCAAGTAACCCATCAAATAGTGCTTTAGAAGCCGAATGATATGCATGTAGTGCTTACCCACAGGGGGTTTAAAGGAGAGGCCCGAATTTAAGATATGAGTTTTCTTCCTGATAGAATGACCTTCGCCCAAAAACACCATCTGTAAAGTTGCGCGCCGATATTTCGATCCGTTTTTGAGCAAGATCTAAAAACGTGATTTTGAAACCCCATAGAGTACTGTGTAAATAAATATATTGGTCGACCACAATGGGCACCATTTTTGTTTAAAAAACTTCCAAACCAACATCTTTTAGCCCTAAAATTCTACAGGGTATTGAGAACACTAGTACTTTCTTCTGATAACCAAAATTTTGACCACTTCCGTAAACTGGGGTCCCTGTGTACGAGGCTTATTAGGGATCGGGCGCCTGGACCTTTTAAATTCCCACCCACAAAGTAACAAAGTATGCATACCTGGTATAAGAAAATTTCTTTCATCACCTTTATGAGAGTACACAATTCCAACCTTATTGTAATAGGGTATCAAACAGGTGGTCAAAGAGTATCGCATGTGAACGAAATTCCGGAATGGCTAAACAGTAACCTGCGATGAATATTATAAATGGTCAGAATCAACAGCTGTTCTACTGCCTCTGGAAAATGATTTGATTTTTTGAACCAGTACGCTCGCTTTATGATGAATTGCAGCTGCAATACTATTATTTTAAGTGGAAAGGACTGGAGGCCTTTCACACAAAAAATATTGTAATCGCTGGTTTGAATTTGGCAAGAGAAAATAATACTTGATGCCATGTCTGTTCATATTTAATCCTTCAAGGTACTCTTTAACCCAATATTCTGATCTTTATGGCATCAATACGGTCAAAGCCAAAAAGATTGTGTGCAATGCTTGATTGAAAAAAAAAAAAAAAAATTCAAACAACCCGCTGAAAACCCAATAACCCAACAACAAACATGACAAGTGTGCATTCGATGCTTTCAACCGTGATACTGTTTAGCACATGTTTGGGAAATGTTGATCCAGATCAAAATGAGTTGGAATTCACAATATTGATTTTGAGATTAGCCAAACAAAATGAAAAATGGTCTTTTTTCCTATTGTTTTAGTGCCACCACTTCAGCTGATTATATCTTTGGAAATAAGTGGTCAATTTCAAATGGGGTTTTCTTCTTCTTGCGAAGGAGCTTCTAAAGGTGCTACGCTACATCGGAAGTAAATTGAATCTACCGCCTCTAGAGTATTTTGCTTGCTCACACCACATATTAGGGTTATGAAACAGACGATAGTGCTGCTTATGGTCTTTTTTTTATTCATAAATTATTAAGGATTGAACTTTAAATCTAACTGTTGCTACTTTTATATTAGCCTCCATTTGGTGATTAAAATCTTAATTTTATTTCTCAATTTATTTGAGAAAAGATTTTTCCACGGAAAAGTACTTTAGTGTTGACAGAGAATAGTATTCCCTAGGCTATATTGAGATCACACACCTGTTATTTAACAATGTAAATTTAGAAAAATTTTTGATTTTTATATTCGTTTTTAATTTGTTTTTCATGGTGTTATTTACTATATTGAGCAAGTAGTATGAATAGCCTGAGGGGTTTTCCAGTCTTTGTTGCAAAACAACTTAAATTGCAAATTTGGGGTTCCTCATGATTGTTATAAATGTGAGGTGAGCAATGCAGATGAATGTAATTTATGTGAAATCCATTAGATAGTGGCAAGATTAAATGTTTGTGCAATGATGTGCCTGGCTGTAATGATTATTGGTTAGAAATAGGGTAAATCGTTCTGTGAGAAGTTAAATACTTCCTCACTGAAAAGACTCGAGGGCATAGTCGGAGCTAGTATATTTAGAGCTAGCTAGTTTTGATCCCAATAATGTAGATCGGTGCAGTACATAGAAGCAGGATCTATAATATATGTGATGTCACGGAGCTTGATAGCTGAACTGTCGACACAAAAACATATTGTGGTCATTTTCCAGGGTAACTCCGTAGTCACTATCCACTACTACAAAAACAGTGTCAAATTTGACCACAAAAGGGTCTCTTTGGACCCTTTTTGTGTCAAAATTTTGAAAACTATTTCGGCGTAGTGTGCATAGTTGACTACTGTCCCCGGAAAATGACCCAACTGTTTTTTAGTGTGGCTGGTCGTCTTTTCGCCAAAAACTTCAGTTTTTAGGAATCAAAAAGGTATTCCATGGTCTAACAATGTGGACCTTAGCAGCAGACTGATGGTGGTAGAAATACCTAGATTGGGTGTATTGGCAGAATATTAGTGCCGTCAAGGGGAAAACCCCATCATCTTGAACTACTGGACAAAAGTTGCCCTAAGGACTGAGAAGATTTCACTGGAATATACCATAGTTTTTATGTGAACTTTTGTGACAATCAGTTTTTGTAATTCTCTTCGAAGTCATGCCGGGAGAAAGGTATGCGAAAAGGCTGGATAAGAGAGCCGGACAAGAAAGGGCAATAAAGTAAAATTAGGTCCGTTGTTTCTTCGCGCTCATTCCTACACCTTTTAGATAATCGCCTGTTGTCCCGAAGAATGGGAGCCAAACGGGAGCTATAGACATGAATCTCAGAGCACTCTGAGACTACTAAAAACCGAACTGATGAAGAAGGGGCAAGGAAAAAAAAAAACTGGGTGTAAAGGTGTGGGCTGGAGGCTATCTTTTCTCCCCCCTCTTTCCCGTTTCTCTCCCTCTTTCCACTTAAGAAGGCTTCTTATGTGGAGCATTGAATGTAATTGAATTTTATTTTGGCATACCAAATTCTTTGAACAATCTGCTTAAATCATTAAAACAACAAACAAAGCGGTATTATAGTAAAATTTTATATCATTTGTGCACAAGGCTCATTTGTTGTTTTTCAAAAGGGATTTCTACCTTGGCGTCCCACCGGAGACATTGTTACATACTGAATACTTTTCACTGAATTGAACATTTTCATTTAAATTCAAAATTCTTTATTTTTACAGAAAAGGTTTAACAAATTTGGCAGCACTGAATGGCAGCCATCTTGAATTGCACATTGTTTGGAATAGGGTGACTGTGGGGACAAAGCTGAGGATCTAAGGGTGCTTCTTTAAAGAATCAGTATAACAAAAATATTCAGGGTTCAGTTCAGGTTTTCTTGAGGGCCTGGTACTGGTATCCTACTATCTAACTCCAGTAATACCTGTTCCAGGGCTGGTTGTCGGCGGCTAATCCATCACCCCATCGGGTTTCTAATGAAATCTGATGAGAAGGTAGCTGGTTACCCTGGTAGAAAGAATGAAAAAAGATCTCCTCAAGGCCCATCAGCTCTGAGAGTGTACAGCGGCCTCCAGCAATTACGTCGGCAAGGGGTATCCCATTCAATTTTCTCTTTTGTTTCCCATAAATCCTCACACAGCGTTTTTGCTGTGGAATGCGAGACGAATCCAGCTACTCCTTAACAGGACAAAACCAGATTTTCAAACTTTGTTTTTTACTACTACAATGCCTCCCAACACAAGTTACACTCTAAAAAAAGCCATTTTTTTATTTAAACTAACATACGATCCACCTGGTTTTCACATCTTTACAGATGCTGATGTGAAAACACCTATGCTTTCAATCCATCCGAAAACATTTCAACAGAACTAGCACATCCTGATATGCTGGTTTTGCAAGGCAATGCCTTGGGGTGTCCTGTACTTTCACATTCTGTTCCAAAAGCATACCAGTGGATTACGACAGTAATGTCATTATGCAAAGCTAAACTAATGTAAGATATTTCCATGTTTTGCCTGGAAAAGTACAAAGTCCTAATTTCTGATTTTTTGGAAATGAGTCATGTCATTTCATTTAACTAAATTGTTTCTTGGGCTACCACATTTTTAACCCACAACCGGCATTTTGTTTTTTATTGATTCCCTGAGAAATTTGCCTTTTTGTTTACAACACATGCCTTAGAGATAGAAAATTTCATTTTTTAATATAACGTGATCCCAATTGGACATCTTTGTTTTTCGAACTATAATTTGACAGTAAATATGAGTTCAATGGTTTGACATTCCATTTGGGTCCGATTTGAGCCCTTTCTGGGAATCCTTTTAAAAAAAATTAATAAAAAATAAATAAGCACATTTCGGGTTAGGTTTTTTGGACGACCTACGAAAGAAACTTGATTTTTTTCATTGATTATTCTGACAATTTTAAAATATGATGCAGTGTTTCGATATGCGGTTGTTCTTATGTTAGAGATTGACATTGTAATGCATCTCTACATTTCATGCTCACACTTGTGTCACTTTTATTCATGTATCTAATGCTGCAAATCCAGGACTGTCTGCATGTTCCAAGGCCCAACAACATTAAAGGAAAAACAAGAGATTTTGAGGCCATGCAAATTTTGTTTCATAATAGTAATTTCATATAGAGTAGACACTCAATAGATTTCTTACCTTGTATTTGGTTACAGAAATGTATTAAAATAAAAGAGAGAAAAAAGGGTGATTTTGATTTGCTTATATTTCAATATAAAACATAGGCTGAATTTCATATTTGCTCCTATACGAAATTAGAAATTTCACAATTTTTGTATCAAAGAACCATTTCTCAGCTTAATCCATTCAGATGGTAATATTTTTGATGGAAAGCTTTACATCAGGGCAAGAATCAGTACTTTAGATTTTTTAAGGATACCTGATATGTGAAATCTCTTGTTGCACCTTTAAACAAACAAAGTGATGTCACTCTTTTAACTTGAGCTCAAACAAAGTATGCCTGATACCCCTGGCTGTCAGTGAAAACCCTTTTAAGTTGTACCACAGGCTATTTGTATGCTGAAGTAGCCTTTGCTTCGGCCTCTCTTATTTACAGCCCTGAGGACTTACAAGAATACACAACTCAAATGACACAAACACACAGCAGCCACCATACATCTTGTCGCTTGTGGAACTTGCATCAAGCCATCGCAGTATTCGTCGCACAACAGACATTCCCTGTATCCTGACAAAAATAGTCTAACTAGCAACCAGACACTACCGCAACCTTTTCCACAAAACCGCTCCTTTCCCTCTCCACTCCCTAATCCACGCCAATCAAATGTGCGGATATTGTATTGCACTCGCGACACACTGCACTGATTGGGTACTTTTTTGTCACCCAGATCTGCGATGGATTACTTTTCACTTTCCATTTGGTGCTTTGTTCAACTCTCTCCTGTTTTATAAGTGCCATCCGATTGATGGCACTTGCATTATCCCCTTGCATGACACCCAATGACTGGAGTATCCTTCCTGCAAATAAATTCTCTAATTGTTGTTATTGATGCTGTTTTTTTTTTCCATGGTGGGGGTGAGGAATAGCAGTTCTCTAAGTCTTACTTGGAAGTACCTATATTCTTGATCCAAAGAAATAAGAGGTTTCTGCATTAACTCATTTTGTAACAGCTAGAAGAATTCTTACAATTTATTTGGCTAAATCATGCATATGGAAGCAATAGAGAACAGTTGGTAGGCACTGTATATCTAACGTTAAGGCACGACCTAGGTCAGCAGTCTTCAACAGCAGGGAAGATTCTCACTTTTGATTGCCTTTTTGCCCTACCACAATAATTGATGCATAGATAAACAGTGGTTGGCATAGAGTGGCAGGCACTACTTATCATGCAAGTGAGAACATAACAGAGAGCAATTTTGAGGCAGTAGAGACAGTTGTACTAAACGTTAGTTTTGGACATCTTGTTGATATCCTTTCAACAGCAAGGAAGAATCATGCAATTGCTTTCACAGGTGCGATATTATGCATGAGAAGAGTTTTCTACTGAAATGTCACTTACAAAATAGAAATGGTTAAACACCACAGAAAAGTGTGGTCCCATATTAATTCCAGGAGGTGTTGTTTTAATTCACACCAGTAGTGTCATATCATCCACCACATGCGTGTAATATTCACTAACACAGTGGTATTTAAAGCAATATTCGGGGGGGGGCGGCCAAGATAGATAGTCGAAAAATTGTTTAATATCAATATTTAGTTCCACTCAAAACTCCGTTGGAGTTGTTGAATCAACTCCAGTGTAAGAATTTTTTTGGTATGACATAACCTTACAAAAACCGGATCATTTGGAACGGTCTTGCTTGACCTTAATGTTTTGTCAAATCGCAGGTCAATCGCTATTTATATCTGCAGACGGGGCTGCGGAATGTACCAGGTAGCTTATGCACGGGCCTATGCATCACCGTGGAATGTATTCGTTGCTTGTATTTAAGCAATCCTCTCTGTCCGTTCTTTTAAAAAAAAGATTTGATGATAGTTTGGCAGCACAATTATGCACCACCGACTAAAGCAAGGCAATTTAGATCGCCTCGGCTCCGTACGGGAATTCCCACTGGCCACTCACTGATCTATTATAAACGCGCACAGTGACTTCACTGTTCAGGCTCGTCCAATGACTCGTTCGGCAGCTTTGCGCTATGAATGAAGCTTGGCCGCCACCGCCTGGCAATATTAGCACTTTTTTGAAGAGCGCCACCAACTTTTCAAAAAATGTTTACACGGTTGCATTGGTAACTGGCTAGTAAACCATACCTGTGAATGGTTAAGCCCGAAAATGTCTGTC
Source organism: Ophioderma brevispina (assembly GCA_023653785.1). NCBI lineage: Eukaryota > Metazoa > Echinodermata > Ophiuroidea > Amphilepidida > Ophiodermatidae > Ophioderma > Ophioderma brevispina. Next base: position 59,207 of record JAMKCH010082357.1, on the reverse strand, counting down.
TCACAAATTAGGGATCCCGATAATAATTCAACGGTTGCTGGAAACGGCCTTTCAATGTGAAATAGCCGGGAAATTGCGCCATGTACGTGTCTACGCTCATCCATTAGTTGTTTTATTGGTTCAGGCAAATCAAGTTAGAGGTTGTTTTCTCGAGGTGGCACTATTTCATCATGGACGGACATAAACGTAGCATTTCCAGCTCTGCCATTAAGTCCAATCTGGGATCCAAATTCTTATTACAAAATTACTTATTTTATGATAAATATGCATTTTTTAGCATCCTTGTTCGCACGTATAGTTTTCTAGACAATCACCAACGTAACTGTGCCAAAATATCAAATTTTGAAAATTGGGGCGCTCTTCAAAAAATGTGTCATTATTGCTTTAACACCGAAATGGTGTAAATCTAACACCAGTGGGTGCGGTCGCCTATTGATTCCAGGAGGGTGTTAAAATTAACACTGTGTTAAATATAACACCCCAGTTTTTGCAGTGTATCCAGTCACAAAGAAGACTTAGTTTTTGAGATCCAGCTGTCAGCTCATAAAATTTTCTAATTATAAAGTGTTCATTCCAAGAATCAGAGCTGTCTTCTCACAATGACTATAATACTTGGCTCTATAATAATTACGACCTCCAAATGAAGTAGCTGTGGTTTCAGAAATGAAATTATACAAAAGGGTTGAATAATTAATTAGCCAGGGCATTTAATCAATGTAGATGCACAAAATGGATGCGGTACTTTACTACAGTGTGTCCATGGTTCATTACTCATAGTGCCATTAAATGTCTATCAATAAATGTCTACGTCATGAAATGTCATTAAATGTCTATATAAGGGATGGTGCAATAATGTTCTGTCAAAGAGGAAGGGGGAATCGGGAGAGGGAAGGTTTGAAATCGGGAAAGGGTAAGGTTTGAATAGGGAGGGGAGAAGGCAAAGCAATGGCGTTATTGGATGGGGGACAGCAGGGCTCAAATACATTGGCTAAGGGCAAATATCCCTGGTTTTCAAAAAATAGTCCGTGAGAAATTTTGATCTATGGTAAACTGTCGAGGGCTACTTGTTGGCGAATTTGCTTCATAGCCCCGTAGCTAAGTATTTTTTGACAAACGTGGGGACAAAGCTTAGATGGGAAAGGGGATGCTAAGCATTTTTCAAAAAAAAAACTTGCACTGAAGGATACTTTCGAATGACCAATCCAGTTCAGGTCCTAGACAAATTAACGCCAAGTTTCATCACTTTTCCAAAGAAACAATACGGATTGTCCAGTGGCAGGATTTTGTCATCTATACCATTAATTGGGTAAGATAAAATTGAACATTTAAATTCTTTGCTTCTGAAACTAAAATTAACCAGGCTCACTAGCAGAACAAGGGCTAACATAATTATGCACATTTTTTGCAACTACAAACTCTGTATCTGTTTATATTATATCAAGTACCTCACGCCACTTCAGATCCCCAACCCTATACATAGACATACAAAATAAACACAGATATTAAAAAATATGGCCGTGTCTAGAACTCTCCACCCAAGACTTAACAGCTGTATTAAAGTAATGCTTACAAAAATGGTTTTCCCTCAGAGACCGCACTTGGACATCCTGTCGGCATTTTTTTCCAGTCTCTATTTGGTATTCCTTGCATACTCTGTATTCACACACACCACACAGTCCAGCATATCAAGAGACATGGGCTGATTTTTTTTAATGAGCTGCATGGCATCCCTACCATTCAATGCATTTCAACACTTAACCCGTTTCCACCCAGGTAGATTCTGTACAGATTTAACACAAAGTCTGTGGCTTTTGAGAGGGCTTCCAGATTGACGGCGGGGGCCATTTGGGAAGCCATCCTCAAAACCATTGACACCAGAGACTAGGCTTGTTTAGACTCATTGAATGCATTTTACCTGCGATTTTGATGTGGTCCTTAAATGCATTTGTTTTTTTAAATTAAAAAAAAATTCGAGTGACCCCGTAGGGTGGTGGAGAAGTTAGATTTTCCTAATGCCCCCGTCAGTCCACACCACCCACGAAGGTTTGTAAAATGGCACACCTTTTGCACTTCTAGGGATGGCTCAGCATGTTTCTCGAAAACACTGATTTCACATGTCCACTTCCATCATGGCACTGTGTGGGGATGCCCGCTTTAGAAAGCGGAGGATTGAAAATCGGAAAATAAAGGGTATGTTTTATTTTTTCCATAATGCATGTTTTGTAAAATGCTACATTGAAAGTAAAAGCCTGGTTTTTTTAATTATCGTCAACAATGATTTACGACGACCCCCCAGACCCGAAAATAGCCTAAGTTACAAACCGCTACAAATTGAATGGGTGAAAATTGTTCGTAAAAGCAAACTTAGCTCGTTTGCATGCTGGAAGGATCCGATTCCCAAATCAACATGGCCGGTCGCCGGGTTGATTACACCTAAGGCTGGACGACGGATATCAGTATCAGGTTGAAACAACGGACAGATAACTGACTGGCGGTATGTTGGCAATATTCGGGTGGAATATACAAATCTTGAAACACCAATTGAATTATAATGACGATACTAGCATAACATTCAGGGAAAATCAGACGAACAAGGGTCCCCGGTTCTCGAACCACAAAGGTCCCCCGCTCGTCGCGGCAGTCAAAAGGAGGAAAAGTAACATACTACAGATCACAGGGAGGATTGGTGATGGGAAACCAGAGAGGCTCCTACCATAGCAGTTTCAATACCTTGGATGACCCCAGATACCTGAAAAATTCTGGTATCGGTAGCAATGTTGACTACACCCACCAGTTTCATGAACATACAACCATTTGCAGTTGTTTGACCTTTGATGGCCCACTTTACCTGACATGACCTTCAACATATTTTCAGCCCTGAATGTTTGACCACACCCACCAAGTTTTCATGACCATACAACCCCTATTGCAGTGTATTGCCCTCAATGACCCAGAAATGACCTTGAAAAAAATTGGCAGTAAATGTGTGACTGCACCCACCAGTTTCATGACCCTACAACTATGCATAGTGATTTGACCTTGGATGACCACGCATGACCTTGAATACCTTCAAAACTTTTGGCACTGAATTATTGACTGCACAACCAAGTTTTCATCATCTCTACCACATGTTTAGGGATTTGGACCTTGAATGACCCACATGACCTTGAAATGACCTTCAAAATTTTTGGCACTGAATGTTGAGCACACCAAGTTTTATCATCCTACCACATTAACAGAGGTTTAAGGCAATTTTTGACCACATTTGACCTTTGACCCCTGGCCATGACCATCTCCGAACTCATTCGCCGCCTACTTAAGCAACAATTGGTGCAAAGATGGACACCCCTACTTGCTTAGATCAAAAGATATATCGTGTTGACAAGTTTATAGCAATTTAATTAACCTAGTTTTTCCATATTTTTGACCTCATTTGACCTTTGACCATGACACAATGAACCACTTCGGATCCCCCCAGCGTGTACGCGAGATACATCTATGTTGCGAAGATGGAAACCCATACTTGCTTAGATTCCCAAAGATTTCGCGTGGGACACGCGCACGCAGCACACAAACGCACACACACACACGTACGGGAGCATTTCTATAGTCCCCCCCTTTGCCAACAAAATTGGCGGGGACCAAAAAATGTTATACAGATATAACCATGCAAGTTAAAAGTTCGGCAAAAGCCCATGGTAAAAAATAAAATGGGTGCAAGGCACAATTGATACAATATAAAGGGTGCAAAGCAATAGAGTGTGTCATTTTCACCTTTTTCATAAAACGGGTGCCGGGTAAAAAGGTGCAAAAGGGTGTCACTCCAAACCTCATTTTCACACAGTGCCATGTGAGGCAGAAAATATTTAAAAGAATTTGACCATGAAGTGGAGCATACACCTTTATCTATTTCAACTCGGCAAAGTCGATGTCACAAAAAGTATTCAACATTGAATATCTTATGTTGAAATATGAGTATAAACCAGCCCCTTAATAAAAGCTCTTTTTTCATACACTAAGCAAAATAGGTAGATATTTTTGTGCATACCTGTCTACAAAGAAAGACCACTAAAGGGAAGGACAATTTTCAGCAGCAAACATTTTATGAAGAGTGTCCCCAATTTTCAATTTGAGATTTTTGCAGAGTTTTTGTTGGTAATTTGTCTTGTTTAATCTACTGCGAACAGTGTACTCAAAAGTGCATATTTGTTTGTAAAAGCAGCATGCATATTTTAACAATTAGAACAAGATCCCAGATTGGTAATTTGGCGGAACTATTTATAAAATAGTGGTAGCTCACAACAATGACCTCTAACTTGGACTTGCCTGAACCATTGGAACATAATGGATGAGCATAGACACATACAGTCACTATTTCCAGGCTATATCATACTGGAAGGCTGTTTCCAGAAGCCGTTGAATTATTATCGGAGATCTCTAATATTAATTATTCTAATTAAAAAATTCCCTCTTTTGCGACACATAGACATTTTTAGCTTTACCATTCACAGGTATAATTTACTAGCCAATTACCAATGCAACTGTGCAAAAATCTCAAAATTTTTGGAAAATTGAGGGCTCTCTTAAAAAATGTGCTATAGTAATTAGTATTATTGCTTTTAACATATTATTTGTTAGACAGGTTGCAAGTATGAATTCAAATCTTTGCCAAAATGTTCAGTAGTATAAAATACATTTAAAAAAAAAAAATGACACAGAAATACCAATGAATCATTAGTTTTTATAATCACATGGTGCCAAAAAAAATTGGTGCCATTTGGATATAAGCAGTCTGAGCTCCTGGATAACTGTCAATGACAAATATTTGTTCACATTAATTTTTGTATATTTTGCTCAGACTAGCTTGAATTTAGGAACATATAACTTCATTTCTTGTTTATAGGCCAGTTTACAGTAGCATAAATTGAGCATAAAACAACTAAAATATGCAAAGAGGTCAAAGAGGGTGCTCGGTACAAAAAAATAATCATCAAAAATTAATCGCACAAACTGTCCACTGTTACAGTTGTAAATGTACTTGTGATTGATGACATACAACCTGAGGCGGACATTATTTGTCGAATCTTTCCTCCGTCACGTCTCATTCCTATGTGATGGTGACAAAATGTGAGATGGAAATTGACTGGGCTCGCTTCAGCCGAGCATTTTCTCTCTCTTTCAGATGAAGTTACTGTGACAACAGGAGGTAGAATGGAAATTGCATTTGGGCCAACTTCGGAATTTAGCCATTTTATTTCAAGAATAACCTGATGATTTTGTATTCTACATGGGCAATGTTAATTCCACAGATCCTCCCAGTCACTTTATTTGAGAAAAAAGGATGGTTGAAGCCAAAAAGTCAGCAATGATATCCACAAAGTGCATGAAGGGATTGGGGTGATAGAGCATGGCACTGTTTTTTAGGGTCGAAGAGTGTGAGGCCACTGATTTAGATGTTCTTTTTGGTGCTGAAGGTGAAGTTCAAGCCTCAATATGGCCACTTTCTGATTTATTCAGTGATTGGCCTGATTTAAAAGTGATGAACTTTTGTTTTGCCATAGGCCTCATCTCCCCTTAGAGGTTACAAACTCACGATATCGATCTGTTAAAGAATTCATTCACCTTATCTCCACTTAATTTGTATTGAAATACATAATCTACATTAAGGGTCTACATATCAGATCTTATGGAAATAAACTTACCACAAAATATGGGCAATATAGAATTTAAAGGGGTACTTTAAGTCCATATTTTTTCCTCTTGCCTTAAAAAAGTTTTAAAGCATCTGAACCATTGGCCCCAAGTATAAGAATTTGTGTTTATATCACAGCAAAATTCAATTCTACTTCTGAAGAATCATGAATTTTTGATTTTCTGTCACAAAGGAGACAGAAAAACGGACACAAATTAACAATGCAATGGCCTATGGGGCACCATGATATCAAAAACATTTGCCCATATCATCAAAACTGCACCGTCCATATTCAACTGAATATTTAAAATGGGCATTTTTTTAGGATGCCTGATTCAAACAATAAACAAAAATGCAAGATGCTAGGATTAAAGAATACCCATAGGCAGAAATAAAAAAGATGTTGACAAATGAGTAAAAATAGCGTCAGCCAGTTAAAAAAAACAGGCATGTATACAAAACGTCAAACATTTTGTCATACACACGACAGTGAAAATTTTTTACCCTTGCTCAATAACAATGTACATCTTTGAGAAAAAAAGTCTTCAGACAAAAGAAAGATGTTGTAATTATTTCCTTGGTATTAAATTTGATGTATAAACAATGATGGGCAGATTGATGCCACAGCGACGTATATCGTTGATGAAAGTGGCTCGTCGGTGTTCATTTGCTAATCAAATTTTCCCACATAATGCTAACGACTACTTGTCAATGGAAACCCATCTAGTTTGAAATTGTAATAGAGTTAACGGGTCAAGTTGGTTAAGTGCAACTATGTTAGATTTAGAAAATAAAATAAGAAACACCATAACAGGAAAGATACACACTTGAATATTTTGGTATCTTGGGTCATCATTAACAGTCACAAGAATGGCAATATTATGTTTTTAAAGATTATCTGAACCATCAGCTTTTAAATGCTGCCTATTCAGGGGAGGGGGGCCCAAGACATCCCCAATTTCAGACGGTCACCATGGTTTAACAGTAAACCAGCGAAATCTTGACGAAAAAATTCTTAATTTTTATATAGGGTGAGTCAAAAAAAAACTTGAACCTGATGTGTCCGCCATTTGAATTTTCAAGTAACATATATCTAACATATGTGATATCCACCGGAAGTTAGTTAAGTATCTTAATTTCTGCAAAGATCATTCACATCGGTTAAGTAGAGACGAGCTACAGTGGTGTGAATCCAGCAATCGGTTTTCTGCACTGTCCACAGGAATCACATTGCTAGTCCGGGCGCCATGCATGCAAATGGGAATCCGTGGATAGGGTGGAAACCGGGACTTGACTTGATTAAAAGACTGTAGATCGGCCTATACGTAACCGATTGAATTATCGTTGCAGCAAATTAAAGGAAATGAATAGGGGGGGGGGCTTTCCGAAGAATATCCCATACGTACATATCTATATTTAAAAACTCAAAATGGCCGGACACAATCCGGGTCAAGTTTTTTGGACTCACCCTGTATGTTGGCAGGAATATTTTTTATTCTAAAAACGTTGGAGTTGAAGAATCACTCCACCGGAAGGATTATTTCTGATGTTTTTGGATTAATAATGAATGAGGATGAGGTCATGTAAGTCATGGGAACACCCATGACCCGACCCACGCAAAGCACCCAAATTGGTTGTGGTTTGCACTCCGTATTGGCTGTAATTTCTTTGACAGTTTTGGTGAATTGCTATAATGAATGAGGCTGGCCGCCACCGCATGCCTAATGTTGCCATGTAGAATTGATCTAAAGTGAAGAAATGTGTAATTTGTATTTGCAAAAAGTGGCTTTATGCACCATGTGGAACACATAACATGAAAATGTACAACGGGAATCCAAGTTAAATGTGAGAATTCTTTTTCTATTGAACTCAAAAACAAAAGAGAAACTTGCTATGCTCACAAATGCAGACTTTTAACTACAAATTATGTAAACAAGTTTGCAAAAAAAAGATTTTGCAGCATTGAGAAAAATCGGAGGCAAGGTCAAGATTCAAGATAAAATGAACCAGGAGTTTGTTATCACCTCCCGAAACTTTATTGAATTGTGAATTAGTATTGAGATTTGTTTACAAGAAAGAAAAATTTACAATCATTTTTTGAATGAAATCTTTTAAATTCAATCTTTTGAGATCAAGCAGGCAAATAGCAAATAATGAAAAAGTTGCCTCACTGAATGTTCCAAGAAAAACAAACTAAAACAAATGACATATTTGTAATAAATGCACCTTTAAACTCACAAATTTAGTGGAATGTCCTTTCAAAAATTCCTCATAAAACCGGCGAGGCATCAGTAAAACGAAACACACGTTGTCAGCTAATGTTTGCCTAAGATCTAGAGAGCAAAAGTGTAGTGGGTGCCTATTTGTGTACAACATGCTACTAAAGGAGGACAGCTACAAGGATCACTATCACTCCACCCTTTTCTCCAAACAGGAAGGGGGATACCCTAAGGAATACCAACATTGAATTAGAATTAGTGGGAAAGTGTTTCGTGAGTTCATCAATCTTACAGTTTATTTAAGCAGCTGGCTATAGAAGTGTTTCTACGGGTGGCATGACTGTGTGAAAATAAGTTGAAGTGACATTGGGCTCACTGATGGAAAACGTATTACCCAGCAATTTAAACTGCGTGTATGAGTGACAAAGTAACATGTTGGCGAGTTTTGAGATGGCTTCCAAAATAATCTGAGTCATTGGGAAGCCATCTCAAACACAATAACCTAAGACTAAGCTGGGATTGGGCTCATTGAATGCATTTTAATGCCAATCTGATAATGCCATGACAATACTTTTTTTAAAATAAAAAACATTGAAACCCCTAATTGGCAATAGCACAAACAGCAGACTTGTAGACCACGTCTAAAACTACAACCCACAAAACCCCCCCCCTGGTCGAAGTGTTAATTACGTCCAACTGGAACAGAAAGGAGGGTTTCATTTTCATTGGACATGAGGTATTATTTGGAAAATTTACCTTGATCTTAAATTTACTGGTTACTTCATGAAGAAAAATGAAATAAATTTGAACTAATTTGACTTAGATTCAGGTCAACTTTAAACCTGGTCTAGTGCATTTTTGTGCATACGGACCTAAGTCACCTTAATAGAAAAAAAACTAACCAATGTGTTTTTGAATGTCAGAGTACAATGTATTTCACTTTCTAATAATCACCCTTTTCCATGGAAACAAAAGTGACACTTTATTGAAAAATGGCATTGCAAGTGCTAAAAATTAGTTGAGTAAAAAAACAACTACACGTCGCGGTTATCGAACCGCTAAAATCCCCCTGGGCGGGAGCGGTTTACAAAGTTTTAAATAATTGCTGCAAATCCCCCCTTAAACCCCAACAAACCCCCTTAACTGGGCAACCACCCTTAAAACTCGTGCAACCCACCTTAACCACAACAAGCCCCCTAAGCCCAAGACAACCCCCCTTAAACCAGGACAACCCCTTTAAACCGGACACCCACCTTAAACCCCAACAATCCCCCTTAAGCCCAGAAAACCCCCCTTAAACCGGACAACGCATGTGCAACGTCCACGCATGCATCGCCACATGCACGCATCGCGCATGCGCGTGCCGTGTTGCACATTCTGTCGCATTTGCATACGCGGATTTATGGTGCCACAAAACCCCTTAAAACCCAAAAAAACCCTAAACACAAAAATCCCCTTAAACCCAACAACACACCCCTTAAACAGGGGACAACCCCTAAACCCGTGGCACCCACCTAAACACCACAACAAGCCCCCTAAGCCCAGACAACCCCCCTTAACACCGGAAAACCCCTTTAAACCCGGACACCCCTCCTTAACCCCCAACCCCAAACCAATACCCTTAAGTCCAGACAACCCCCTTAAACCGACAACCCCCTTTAAAACCCAGACAACCCACCGTAAACCCCAAACACTCACCGTAAAAACCCCAACCACACCCCTTAAAGCTGGACAACCCCCTTAAACCCGGACAACCCCCCTTAAACCTGGACAACCCCCCTAAAACTCGTGCAACCAGCTTAAAACCACAAAAAGCCTCATTAAGCCCCGACGACCCCCCTTAAACCCGGACAACCCCCTTTAAAACGGCCACCCACCTTAAACCCCAACAATCCCCCTTAAGTCCAGACAAACCACCCTTAAACCCGGACAACCCCCTTAAACCCAGACAACCCACCTTAAACCCCAACAATCCCCCTTAAACCCAAACCCCCTAAAGATGGACAACCCCCCTTAAATAAACCGGAACCAACCCCCCTTAAACCTGGACAAACCCCCTTAAACTCGTGCAACCCACCTTAAACCACAACAAGACATTAAGCCAGACAACCCCCCTTAAACTGGACAAACCCTTAAAACCCGGACAAACCCACCTAAAACCCAACCATCCCCTTAAGTCCAGACAACCCCCTTAAACCGGACAACCCCCCTTAACCCGACAACCCCCCTTAAACCTGGACCAACCCCTAACCGGACAAACCCCCTTAAACCCCAACAATCCCCCTAAGTCCAGAAACCCCCCTTAAACCCGGACAACCCCCTTAAACCCCCGGGAAAACCCCCTTAAACCCAGACAACCCACCTTAAACCCCAACAATCCCCCTCCTTAAACCCACAACCCCCTTAAGCTGGACAACCCCCCTTAAACCGAGACAACCACCCTTAAACCGGCCAACCCCCTTAAACCCGGACAACCCCCTAAACCCGGACAACCCCCCTTAAACACGGGACAACCCCCCTTAACCCGGGACAAAACCCCACATTAAACCTAATCAGTGCAAGAGTACATGATTACCCACCCCTCCAAGTTTCTTCATTTTATGTTGAGAATCTTCGCTCTATATACTATACACATGGTAGAGACCCAATAAAAAATGAGAGTCAGTCATCAATGCCAGCTAAAAACTTGGGTGCCCAATTTTTCACCCACTTCGGACTCCAATCCCCAATCCCTATTACTGAACTAGCTCTCACTGTAGGATTAGACTGTCCACACTGGTGATGAGAATATATCCATATTTATGCCTGCTGACTGATTGGTTGATGCAATTTAAGGATGTTTTCATTTGGTGGTGGGGGTGGTCTGAGTTTGGTCTTTCGTGTTTTTGGTGGTTCCCCGTATTTGTTGGTTCCCAGGTTTGATGGTTCCCAGTGTTTGATGGTTCCCAGTGTTTGATGGTTCCCAGTGTTGATGCCCGTTCCCAGTGTTGGGTTTCCAGTGTTGGTGGTTCCCAATGTTGGTGGTTCCCAGTGTGTGGGGTGGTTTCCCAGTGTTTGGTGGTTCCCGGTTTGGGGTTCCCAGTGTTTGGTGGTCCCAGTGTTTGGTGGTCCCAGGTGTTGGGTGGTTTCCCAGTGTTTGGGGTTCCCAGTGTTTGGTGGTGGTTCCCAGTGTTTGTGGTTCCCAGTGTTTGGGGTTCCCAGTTTTGGTGGTTCCCATTGCTTGGCATTTCCCAGTGTTTGGTGGTCATGTGTTGGGTGGTTTCAGTGTTATGTGGTTTTTGGTGTTTGTGGTTCCTGGTGGTTAGGTGATTTCATGTCTTAGGCGGTTTCTACTTTTAGCGGTTCATGTCTTGGTGGATCACATGTACTGGGTGTTACAGTGTTTGTAGTTCCAAATTCGGTTCTCAGTGTTTCACAGGGTCTATTGTACTTATTTGGTACTGCAGAATTCCATGCCATCTCTTGATAGCTTATAATTAAGGTTTCTTGTAGTTTGAAATCTTTGGTTTTGTCCAGCTAAAACGAGGGTGGCCGGCTACACCTCACACTCAGCAATACTGCTGTTGAGGATTTATGGAGCAAATGAAATGTGTATAGTAGTAATAGACACAAGATTCTCAAAAACATAATAATGATAAAATCGGATTCTCTTTTCGTCCAATACCAAATTTATTGGTCTCGCCATGAGTTGAAAAATATAATACAATGTGCATTATTGCTTCTACCATCAAAACCGCAAGTTTGTTTCCCACAGTACTTGATGGGGCATATGTTCAAGTGCCAGGCTCTCATATTAAGTAAAGAACACAATGGACACAAATCGGAACAAGCACCTTTAAATATTTTTGGCATATATTTGCATTTTTATTAAATGTGCAGGAATATGGGGGGTTTTGTCGATGCCCAATTTGAATTCCTTAATAAATTTCCTCCAAAATGATAAAAAAATGCAAAACAGAGACCAAGTGTATAGTGCCCTCATTTTATCCACTATCAAAATGGCTTAGTAATAACTGTGTGGTACTATATACGAAGTAGCTGCATGTCTACTCCGGTAATACTCCGGTAATAGTGGGCAACTACTAGGTAGCTAGCTATATTGGGGTAGATACTGTAGAGTAGCCACATCTTTGTATACCTAGTAATAACTGTGTACTTAGGAAGCCCTATCTTGCAGCTACTGCATCCCAACTAGTCCAGTGTGTACTGTGCAGTAGCTGCCGTGGTAGACACGGTACAGCTGCCGTATAGGCTACCACATGAGTAAGAAAATGGCCTTGTATATATGGATCTGTAAGCAGACTATTTTTCTTCTAGAATCTGGAGCAGTCATCTATTTTCTTCAGTTAGAAAATCACAAACCACAACTCAGGTAGAATATTACTCTTAGCAAACAGTTATCCTGGCCAAAGGAACTGATCAAAATTCTTGAATAAATGTAACAGAAAATGCTGTTGTAAAAACAAACAGTAATGGACTATGAAGTAGACCAGCAGAAGCTAAGCACTTTGATTGAATGGGTCATACCCATGAAAAGGAAGTACATACTCAAAGTAGAAGCAAAAACAAAAAGTATTTGGTTGGAGTAAAAAAAAAAAAAACCAACTTAGACTTAGTATGAGCTTGATTTTGTATGCATGATACTTACTGTTTAATTCAAAGTAAAGTCTTCTTCTTTAATACTGGTATTGAATTCTTTGCTATCTTGTGGTCAGGCTAGCTCTTAATGGGGTTAGACAAAGGTTATGTAATTTGATTATTGATTTTGTAAACATGTACTCAAGTATATTCATCAAGGAAATTTTGCTCCATCCAACTAATATTTTTTTATCTTTAAGGGTATGACGTGATCAGTTTATGCACAGTTGCTTCTTTAGCTTTGAGCATTTAATTTAGCACCCACTGGGGACGGCAAAAGAAAGAATTTGCATTTTGAGGTGCGAAAGTTCTACGCGCAGATACCACGGATCTCTGTGCTTTTTGTTTGTGTTTATTCTCAGGAAGCATGAAAACAAAAACAAATTGCTTATGTATCATCTGCTGTCGACTTTACATTGCATTTGTTTGGTTGCAATCATCTTCTCAGCATTACAAAATGTTACAAAAATATTTTTTTCTGTTTATGAAGACAATTCTGCTCCTGTTACTGGTAAGATAATGCTTCCAGCTTCACCTAAAATTGCACAATAGCTTCACCCCTGTCGTGTTTCGTGAAACTTATGACTCTCTTCAAAAGATTCAAGTGAACAGTGGTGATTTTTTTCATGCAGAATGCCCCATTTACATTTCCGATTTCAACAACCACTTGTTCAAGGTCACTTATGATGTCATTCAAATCATTTTTTGACCTTTGTGAGATGCTTTATGAAGTGTAATCCCTTCCTTGAATTCGGAATCCATTTATAAAGCAGTTGATGTTTGGGCCAATGAAAAGAGAAAAATGGCACAAAATGGATTTTGGCCTATACATGCCTACAGCAAATGGGATGGAACAAAAAGCAAATAAAAGCTTTGTTTATCTTCTTAAGATAGTAAGTTCCTTTAGAATATTATGAAAATGTCATTTTCTGCTTGTACCATTTTTTAGACAGGCTGTATATCCAAGAAAGTTGTATTTACTTCTTAGGCTGCCGGCCAAATTGACTACAAAATAAGCTTATTTGATTTTCAGCTCAGTCTAAGAGCACACAGAAATCCTTACTTTTGAAAAATATCCATCATTACATTTAGTATTACAAGTTTCAAATTACACCAAGAAATGAATTATCACACACGCAATACTGTTAAAATACAAACACAAAAAGTGTAAGTTAAGCATTGGTTTTTACCACAATTTCTATCTAGCAAATCAGTCCCAGGCAATCAACAGATTACTCTTAACCATTTCTCCTATTGAGTGCAAGGTTTAGCACTCGAATTCTCCTTCATCATCTGACGCTGATTATTGAAGCCATGATGATTTTGTACCTCTCTGTTTTCCTCATATGAGTGACTAAGACCCTGTTTACACTAGGCACAAGTCACAATTTGATTTCTACCCCGTTTCTGATTATACGACAGAAGATCTAGTCTCTGGGAGTCTATTGGCAAATTACACTACCTAAAAGAAAATATTGATTACAGCTATTTTCCATACCGGAAATGCAGAAGGTCATACATGAATGTTTAGTTTTTAGTTAAACCAAAATTTTTAAATCCGGTTTTGTCCCCGCTAAACGAGGGTGGCCGGATACACCTCACACTCGGCAATACTGCTGTGTGAGGATTTATTGGAGCAAAAAATAATTGACTGGATGCCCTTCCTGACGTCAATTGAAAATGAAAATTTTTCAAAATTCATTATAATTAACTGATTACACTAGCAAAAATTTGTTGTAAAAAGCTTATTTTCAAAATTTCACTTGATTTTTTTCTGATGATGTGTACTATGAGCTAATGTTTCTCTCTCTCAGGGTCCCATACTTTTGCAGCATGAAATAATAATAATCATTGTCACTTATAAAGCACTACAACAAAGTATCTAAGCGCTGTATATAATCACACAAACACACCAAAAAATGACTAAACTGATGACTAAACTGCCAATTTCTTGCAAAGTCAATTAAATCTGCACATAAGACTAGATAAAGCTTTGGCCAATAGTTCAACTGATATCAAATCAATCAACTTTTCAAGGCAAGTCCAGGAATAATAGTATAGATCGTGACATGCATATTTTTTTAAGTATTAACAAGTGCATTTCATGATTCTCGCACCTCTGTTTTATTTATAATGCCTTACTTGAAACCTTGGAAAATCTTTAATCCTGAAGATGTTCAGTTGATTCCGATCTTGTAATTTTAGTGTTATGACAAATACCTGTATCACAGGGTCACATGGGTAAATTTGTTTCCATTTATAAAAAAATGGCCAATTTCTTTAATTGACTATTTATAGGGACTTCGATTATGGTGGGGCTCAAACTTCAGCCACACTAGTCCTTTTTGAGCATGCTTTGTGCGCCGAATGCATAAACAGACGCGACGTTAATAAAAAGCATGTTCGAAAGGCTAGCGCCTGCAATGTCTGCCAATGAAGTATGATCCCACCGTTAGGCAGTCATGCAATACATCTACTAAGGCTAATGCTTCAACTATAGACAAATCTCAACTCTGAAGTCAGTTGGGGATATTAAGGCTTACTAATATCTTTAAATATGAAACAATAGCAATTGACCACAACACATGCACTTAGAATTATACTGCACTCACATAAGTGTTAATTTATTGATAGCTTACATTCATGTCAGTTCCTTTGCGGGATACCTGCTTCTGGTATCCTAGTCACATGTACTACCTGTCCCAGGGGCCAGTTGGTCCGTCACAACCCCATCAGTTACTAGAAGGAAATTTTGTTGGGAGGGAAGCTGGTTTTACCCCGTAGATTAATAGAATAGCAATGTTTCTATCATACTTCTTGAAAGGTGATGTATTGCCTCCACTAATCTCTTTACCGCGGTCAGTATTGCTGCCGGTGAGAGGTGATCCTCCCCCGCCTGTAATCCAGGGACAAACCAAAACCTAACATTTAAATTTTGGATTTACTACTTGGATAGCTTCTACCCACTATGAATAGATTTTGCATTGAATTTTTAATGAATATTAAACTGCTATCCATATTATGTAAATATGGGATTAGAGCTGGTAATTTAAGTGGCTTCGGTTTGTCACATGATCACTATTTTGGGTCTAACCATTACAGAAAAAACAAGGACAAACTGAATCCTGGTCCCCTATAGTTTTTTCATCATTTGATTACGAGAGTAATACAATCACGAACAACATTGCAGTATGTGTCCACCAGTCACATCTCTTCTTTCTGTAAATAATGAACATTGCTATCATTAGACCAGTTGGTAGTCTTAATAGGATTGTAATCTCATTATCGTGGTTTAAAGATATGATCAATATTCTGTGTGTGAACCTCTTCGGCCTCGATCAGAACTAATTATGGGCTACATACTAATGAAGGATGGCTGGGCATTATTATCACACTAACCTTGATTTATTCTATCGCAAGATGGGAAAATCCTAACTCTTCGCCTTTATCAAAACAACGATTTCCGACTTGTGCAGTAGCATAATGAAAACAGTGAAAGGCGTACTGCGCGTTTTGAGACTGCCTGTCTGCGGGCTCCTTGCCGTTTCTTTGTTAGAGCCATCTGGTTCAGCTAGTGGGCCATGTCTTGGTAACGTGATCGAATTTAAAATAGATTAAGGTAAGGTATGTTTCCCTCATAGTTTGCCAAAACAAACAAAACAAGTCTGTGAGCAAGACAGTCTAGAAACCACCGAGATGTGACTTTCTCTGCTTTGTTTCTTGGTCAGCCAGTACCCACATATAAAATTATTGAAGCACCCTGGACGTATGTTTTAACCAGCTCATGCTAAATGAAACTAGAATTTTCGCGCGGTTCTCCCCCGGCTTTCCTCGCGTCGCATATCCAATAATAATAAGCTGTGGGCCCGCCTGACCTTTGACCTGGCATGTGACCTTTGAATCTCATCAACATATAGGATCGCATGGTGCACCTATGACAACAGTTTGGTTCCATTGAACTTCAAGTTTTCAATTTAGATCAATTTTACATTTTACGCCCATTTTCACTTGACCTCACATTACCTTTGACCTTTCAAACATGACCTTTGACTCATCACATGATGAGGGACCTCATTGTGCACCTATGACATACGAGTTTGGTTCCAATTGAAGTTAAACTTTTTTCAATTGAGTCAATTTTAAAACAACTTACAATTTGTGACACACACAGGGGTACACACATACACACGCCACATCCACACATACCGGGCTGGGCACACCATATACACTACACACGGTACACAGCACGCACAACAGTTGCTTAAGTGGTCCGCCAGCTATAGCGGGCGCCCCACAAAAATGCTAAATCTGGTGTTACTTTGCGCATGAATGCAAATCTTCTAATTATTTTAAGGTCCTGTAATTATGGGGACAAAGTAGCAAAAATCAACCACCGGGTTGGCGGTAAAGGGGGGTATAGTCACACCGGCAGAAGACAGCTCCCGACCCCGAACCGTCCCTCCTACACAAGACCGCATTTTATTTCAAAATCGGCTACAGTCTTGTTTCAATTTGCAAAATTTACAATTTTTACCCGACGAGGGATGATTAGTCTGTGAGTATCCCCGTTGTCAACGAGACAAGGGATGCTGAAACGCCAAGCAGTAGGCGACAGCATCATGGTATCAACAGATCCAGCATGTTTTTAATTGGCACGTCACTTGTTCAGTCCCCGATTAGTCGCCGACCTTGAAACGACAGCACCAGTTGTGACATGTCGCTGTCAAGACTGCTCGTCGATTGGTCCGAGAGTTGTTGACGCCAAGAAAGTTACAGTCACACTGAAGACAACCCGCCGACCAACCTCTTCCCGATCTACACAAGACCACATTTTCTTCAAAATCGGCTGCAGTCCTTGTTCAAATTACAAGACAACAGATGCTCAATCGCCGAGAGTAGGCGATCACAGCATGTCACTTGCTTCAGTCTCAATCAGTTGCAGACTTAACACGACAGCACAAGTTGTGTCAAGACTGCAAGTCGATGACTTATCTTCTGTAGTCGCCGAGTTAGTCGCCGATTAACATGTCAGTTGGGCTTGCATTTTCTCTCCCGCTTGAAGCATTGCCGACCACTTTACCAACTGCGCTTAACCACTTCATGAAGTTCGGGAGGGGACTATAAAATGGGCTCCGTCTGTAGTCCGTCCTGTTATGTCCGTGATAAAATGTTAACCTGGACAATTGGGGATATCTTTTTTCGGGATGAGCTAGAGTAGCCAAAATTGGGTATATTGTAGGCGGGAATACCCCTACTCACCATGTTTAGTCTCCCCTCAGGGTCCTCCCCTGGTCGTCAGGGGGGTAGGGGAAAAAGGTCAAGGGAAAAATGTCCATATGCACAGAAAAATGTCAATGTCAATGTTACACCAGATGATGTAACTTGGTGGAAAGAAGAGGTTGATGAGTTCTCAACCTGATAGATTTTGGGTGTAAAATATGCTAATTAAGATCTTTAATTTGCATAATTTATGAAATTTTCCCGCAAGGGATTGTTGTACAAGTTTTTTTTTCTTCTACTTTAAGGGCCCTATTAAAAGGCAAATCAGTTCCCAAGTATAAGGTGGGAAGTAAAAGAAGTAGAAGTCTGCCACACAAATCCGTACCCAAAAAGTTGGTGCCCTGCTCACCACTCTCACTTTCTTGATCTTTACAGCCACTTTCCAATCTACATGTACATAGTATTCCATAGACGTAAAAAACTATATTGACACAGGTCATGTTTAAGATATCAAATTGGACTGATTTTTTCATTGACAATTTTTTTGGACTATAACTAACTCTGTCCACAGCATACAGCAAAATTATTTTACTTTGATATATAGTTAGCAAGAAATAAACATTGTCAATTATGACAATTAAATAGTATAGGCCCATTCATAGCAGGGAAGCCCATGAGCAGAGCACTTAAGTGCAGGGACAAAACATGATTATAATGCATTGTGCACCATATCCCACAACACACTATGGGACCTTGATGACACCATATCGTTATTCTAGATGCCTTGTGTATACGGATAATTTCACACAATTTCACACGATGTATCATGGGATATTGGATTTCATGACTTGAATTGTTTCTGCTAAAAGCGTTAAGACACAAAATTAGGTGGTAATCTTTATGAATTTAGAAGATTTCACCATATCCATAACACATAGATGAGACCTCAGCTGCATGTACAAATTGGATGTTTACACTCTTTTACCAGCATTAGTTTGGCATAATTGACAAAATGTATTATGGGTTAGTGGGATTGTTCATTGACTCTTCACAACATTCTTAGTCCACAAATGCAAGTTGAAACCATCTGCAAAAAAAGGTAACATTCTGGTCCAATTAAACAAAAACACAACTAATTCTGTCTTCAAGCAATAACATCCAAAAATGTTATGTATGTTATAAATCATCCCCAAATGCCTTCAGATTCCCATAGTTTATATTTATTCACACTCTCTCTCCGAGCACACTCATTATATGTTTCATCAATATGATACCCCCATTAGGAACATGGATTATTCACATGGCAAGTCTCTGGATGTACTTCATTTCTTGAAAACTACTGCCTCACAAATAGTCCAAACTTCACCTTTTTCCTTCACAAAAAAACAAAACAAGCCTTTCGGCCCTGGTATCATATCCAATTTATAGCTCCAACACCGCTTCCTCTATCAAAACCGTTAACAGAAGTCCAAAGTTTTTTCACAATGCAAAAGGCAGTACCTACCCCCACTACGTGCACACTTACTGTCTTCTGTCGCAATTTGGGATTTTCAAAGTAGACCAATTCCAATATACAGACTAAGTCTGATAAAAGAACCACTGCATGTATCCTTGATCAAGTATGGGTTACATAATAACTAGAGCAGGATAACCAATTATATAGAAAGTACAGTAGATTTGCTACATTTTTAAGGCAAGGTTCTTTCTTTCACTTGGGGCCATAGATCTACTATACATTAGAAACCAACAAATATCAGGTTATGTCCTTGGCATTACAGACAGCCGCTGATGATTTAGAGTCCCACAGCCCCTGTGTGTGCATTACCATGAGATGCACTCCTAATGACACAATAATGCTCCCATTTTCAGATTAGATGCGGTCATTTAGGTGAGCGTACCCATTAACGGCATACAAGAAAAACAACGCATGTAGTTGAAAATAGAAGTTGACGTTGTGCCTCAGTTCTCAATCGTTGCAGACCTTGACACGACAGCACAAGTTGCCTGTCAAGACTGCAAGTCGGTGACTATCTTCTGTAGTCGTCGAGTTTAGTCGCCGATTGAACATGTCAGTTGGCTTGCATTTTCTCTCCCGCTTTGAGCAATCTCATTGCCGACCACTTTACAACGCGTTAACCACTCATGACTTCGGGAGGGGACTATAAATGGGCGTCCTCTGATGTCCGTCCGTTGGTCCGTGATAAAAATGTTAACCCTGGAAACCATTGGGGATATCTTTTTCTGGATGAGCTAGAGTAGAAAAAATTGGGTATATTGTAGGAGGCGATACCCCTATCACCAGATTCATCCCCTCAGGGTCCTCCCCTGGGTAGATCAGGGGGTGGTAGAGGGAAAATAAGGGTCAAGGGAAAAAAGGTCCAATAGTGCCACGAAAATGTCAATGTCAATGTTACACAGCTGAGTAACTTGGTGGAAAGAGTTAGGTTGATGAGTTCTCAACCTGATTAGCTTGGTGTGTAAAATATGCTAATTAAGTATCTAATTGCATAATTTATGAAATTTTTTCCAGCAAGGCTTGTGTACAAGTTTTTTCTTCTAATTCTAAGGGCCCTATATAAAAGACCCACCACCATGAACAGTTCCCACCCAGCTCTAAGTGGAAGTCGGACCACCCCAACAAATCCGTACCCCACCAAAAAAGTTGAGTGCCCGCTCACACTCTTCACTTTCTTGATTCTTTACAGCCCACATTTCCATCTACATGTACATAGTATTCCCTATACCTGAACAAAAAACATTATATATTGACACAACAATGTCATGTCCTAAGATATCAAATTGGACTGAGTGGTTTCATTTACAATTTTTTGGCTATAATAACTCTGTCCACAAGCATAAGCAAAATTATTTTAATTTAGTATTAGTTTAGCAAGAAATAAAAACATGTCAATTATGCCAATAAATAAGTATAGGCCCATGCATAGAAGGGAAGCCACATGGAGCAGGAGCACTTAAGTGGCCAAGGACAAACATGATTATAATGCATGTGTGAACCATATCCCACAACACACATATGGGACCTGTATGATCACATAGTTATTCTGCTATAGGCCGGTGTAACGGGATAATTTCACACAATTTCACACAATGAGATTCATGGCGATATTGGATTTCATGACTTGATGTCTGTAGTATCAAGCGTTAAAGACACCCACCAAATAGGTGGTAATCTTTAGGAGAGTAGAAGATTTCACCATATCCACATAAACAATAGATGAGAACTCAGACTGCATGTACAATTGGATGTGACATATTTTACCAGCATTAGTTGGATAATTGACACAATGTATTAAGGGGGATATTGGATTGATTTGTTTCAGGATTCTTCAACATTCTAGTCCACAAATGCAAGTGGAAACATCTTGCAAAAAAAAGGAACCTTTCTGGTCCCAGTAAAAAAAAACAACAAACTTATATTCTTCTTCAGCAATACATCAAAAATGTTCTGATATGTTATAAATCATCCCAAATTTGCCTTCAGATTCCAAAGTAGTTTAGATTTATTCACACTCTCTTCTCGGAGCACACTCATTATATGTTTTCTCAATATTATACCCCCATTTAGGAACATGGATTATTCCACATTGGCAAGTCTTGATTTGTACTTCATTTCTAGAACTACTGACTCACAAATGTCCAAAAATTCCACCTTCTTTCATTCACAAAAACAAAACCGCCTTTCGGCCCGGAGAAAGAAGATTCAAACCACATAAATATCCAATTTTATAGCGCAAACACGATCCTCTATCCAAACAGTTTTAACAGATGTCCAAATTTTTTTCACATGCAAAGGCATACCTACCCCCAATACGTGCACACTAACTGTATTCTGTCGGCACATTTTTGGATTTTCAAAAGTAGACAATTCCAATATACAGAATAACGTCTGATAAAAAGAAACCCACTGACATGTCATCCTTGATCAAGTAGGTTACATATAAATAGAGCCAAGGTCACCAATTAATTAAAATGATACAGTAGATGGTACTTTTAAGGAAAGTTCTTTCTTGTACACTTTAGGCATAGATCTACTCTACATTTAGAAACCCACAAACATCAGTTTAATGTCCTTTGATACTGACAGCAGCGCGCTTGAATGTATTTAAGATTCACAGCCCCGTGTTGTGCGTACCATGAGATGCACTCCTAATGACACAATAATGCTCCCATTTTCAGGATTAGATGCGGTCATTTAGGTGAGGTACCAATACGGCATACAAGAAAAACCAGCAGTTAGTTTTTTAAAAATAGAACAGTTGATACGGGGTTGGTTGCCTCAGTGGTCATTAGATGTGATGTCATCACGAATACAAGCAATGACAAGAATGGTTTTGCCATCTTTTTTTCTCTCTTTTTGCATGGCCTGAACCAGGTGATAGTTTTAGTGTAGTCGTTGGATATTTGACAGGAAAAAATGATGTGCAGAATGTATGGGGAGGCAACATGTCCAAAATCAGCCAAAATCTCTAAATCCTCTTTGAGGGGTAGTGTATGAGGTTGAAAAAGGAGGCAAGGCAATTACTGAATATTGAATGTTATAAATATAACACCCAACCATTAGGCAATCAAATGCATTGTTCTATGGAATGTGACATGCAGAAAAGACATATCCATTAATTAGATAAGCATTAGTGAGTTCGATTTAAGTCTACACATAATGCATCATGCTCTCAAAACATTTGTAAGAACATTAGGAATGCTCGGTTACACAACAGGTGGGTAAATCCTGGTGGTGGCGGTTCCAAGAATTATGACGGGGATCCATACGTAACTACAATATGAAAACGATCTGATTCACGCCACCAAAACAGAAATTATGCAACAAAGATACGTAAAAAAGAGAGCCAAAAACACACATACATACACATGGACAGACATACAGATGAGAATTTGTTGTGCCTCCCTGCACACGGACACAGAGGTAAAGCACAATGTGATATTGAGCTCTTACTCCATAAAGAGTGTTTGGTTGTTAGTTAAGGAGGACTGGTACTCTAAGAAAATTAGGTACGGAACAAGCAGATCCATATAGTGTCACCTTCTTTCACGATCCACCTTTTTCTTCACTCTTTGCACAAATTGATGATAATGACATGGGACCTAGGTATGTGAACGTTAATCCTACCCAGAAATACAAGTGGCTTATGGTTGATTTTATGACCTGGGTTTGGTGGACAATTGGAGTTAAGGTGTTCATGTAGGGCAATTTTAAGGTGGCTTTGAAGTCAGGAACTTAGTCAAATGGCTAAGTTTTAGTTTTTTTCATGTTTAACGGATTAACATGTTTTCTTTCCATATAAACAAATCTATATGGGTCTTCTGAGCTCTTAAACGTCAGTCAGGCCTGAGGGGACTAAGTTTGTCTGCATGCCATAAACGAGTGCATCATATGCAGTAATCCATCAATTGGGATGGTGAGGGAAGTGTAGTTGTGGGTCATAGGTCATGTAGGGTCATACAGGTCAATTGACATATAGCTCAGGGTCTTGGCCAGTGGTTATCTGGAGCAAGTTGGGTGGCATACAACTTGGAAGAATGTTAGATATTTTGGGGGGTCAAAGGTCAAGTAGGTACATACTAGGCGAATCCCGGATTTGGCTATACCTGCGTTTTGTGATCACCTGGCTGGAATGACATAGAGGTTTTGCGGTTCCTTTGACCGTGAATGACCACTGATGACCTTGCCATGACTTTTAAAATTTTCATCATCAACAATCGAACCAGACCCCCACCAAGTTCGCCTGAATACACCAAAGTTTACCCATGGAGCTCCTTT
This sequence comes from Ophioderma brevispina, assembly GCA_023653785.1. Taxonomy (NCBI): domain Eukaryota; kingdom Metazoa; phylum Echinodermata; class Ophiuroidea; order Amphilepidida; family Ophiodermatidae; genus Ophioderma; species Ophioderma brevispina. The sequence goes on along the minus strand of JAMKCH010082357.1, from coordinate 35,641 downwards.
GATTTGGAATGACCCCTGAGACCTTTGATCCACTAACCATACGAACTCGGTCTTCGTTCAGTCAAAGGGCACCCACCCACCAAGTGCAGGAAGGGGCAATCCTCGGTCTATGAGAACATTGCAGTAAGACAGACAGACACAGTGGACAAGACAGATGTGCAAAGGTTTGAAAGTGGGGCAAAGGTCATTTAGGTCATTAGAGGTCAAACTTACTTACTATATGAGTCCTACAGTTCAGTGAGCATGTTTGGTGGGTCACTTGTAACTTATTTGCAGCAATAGAAATTGTATATACTAGTGTCGAGCCCGCGCTGCGGGAGGTCTTCGCTAGCTGAGTATACCCGTTAGAGAGTATACTGCGAATGTTTTTCAGAACAGAAACCAAGGTGGGTTAATGTCTTCGACCTAATTAGCACCCTGGCGTGCTTCATATCATACGTCAAAGCAGTGGTCCAACGTCAAAACACAGCCAAGTTAACAAAATAATGACCCTAAATGACTCTGACCCAAAATTGACCCCCTCGAAAATTGACCACAAAAGTGGTACGGCAAAATTCTACCACCATATCAAAAATCATATCCATTACGTCAAAGAACGGCCCAGTTACCGAGTTGTAAAGACCCTGGCTGACCTTTGAACCAAATGCCCCCTCGAAAAACATGACCACAAAAACTCGTTTAAGGCGTCGTTAACTTCCCCCATACCAAAACTTATATCCTACGGCAAAGCACAGCCACGTTACCGATAACGACCCTGGATGACCTTTTGACCCAAAAACGACCCCTCGAAAACATGACCACAAAACTCGTTACAAGAAACTCTACACCATACCAAAACTTAGATCCATGCGTCAAAGCACGGTTAAGTTACCCGAAACGACCCTGGATGAACCTTTGCAGAGCTGCCACATTGAGATTTGGAATCAGGGAGATTTGATTCTTGGAATCGGATATGTGATTTAGAATCAGGAGATAGATTTAAAAAAATAGCGAGGCATTTCAGTGTAATTACCTCTTTCAAGAGGGATACAGCCAAGGATATGTCTTAAAGATCAATTGAAAGGTTTCCACAAAGGGAACTGTACCGTAGGAACTTAGGCCATTTGGAATTTTTAAAAGAATGACATGAAAAAGGTGGAAGTGAGAAGTCAACTTTAAAGGTTTCGTAACTGAAAGAAGCACCTTACAATAGTTATGAACTGATCATAGATAGAGCGGGGATCTTTAAAATAAAGCTTTTCCGAAAAAATTTGACAGGGATCCGCGATGTGACAGCTCCATTTAAGGAACTGTCAGTTAGGAACTAGTACATATGGAGATTTAAAAAAAAAATTATGAAATGAAAAAGTCGAACAGTAAAAGTCAACGTTAAAGGTTCCTAACTTGAAAATTGAGCCATCTACAAAAATTATTGAAACGCACCATGAGATAGGCTCTAAAAATAAAGGCTTTCAAAAACAATTGACAGGGCTCCGCCATCTGACATAACCCCGTTTAGGGACTGTCAGTGGAACAAAGTCCACACCCAGGCACTATAAAATAATTATAACATAACACTTTTGCACTAATGCAATGTTGGAGCAATCTTCAAAAAGGCAAACAGGCAAACCACAACAGGTTCATTATCTTGTAGGCCTATCCATTTGCCACCACTGAGTTAATTTGTTTAACACTTAAGACACAGCATAGCCTAGAGCAGTTAATGGTTAAATATAAAAAGATGCTGATGCTGGTCCATCCGAAAGTAAGGGAGAGAAAAGAGAAAGGAAAAACTATGTCAGAAACCAAAAACTATATCTTTTGACCTAAGAATGGGTTACTTTTTCTTAACTTGGTTATACGTTTATTTATCTCAAACACCACCTCATTTTCATACCCTGAATGACCTTTGACCCCAAAAACCCCTCGAAAATGTCTGTGACCATAAAACTGTATGGCGAAACTCTACCATTATACCAAAACTCATATCCTACGTCAAAGCCCGGCCAAGTAACCGACAACGACCCCTGGATGACCTTTGACCAAAAAAAAATGACCCCTCCAAATCGTTGACCACCAACCTGTACGTCGGGCTCTACCACCACACCAAAATTATATCCGTATGTAAAAGGACGGTGAAACACATAGCGGACAAGCCCACTAAGTTGATTTTTTTAGTAATATAGATTTTTGACCCAAATGGGTCAAAGGTCCATAGGGCCATTAGAGGTCACAAAGGAAATGGGTCATCATAGAGTCATTCTGGCATACTAGGTAAGAGTCCGGACCAGTGGTTCCTTTAGTTGTCATAGCATTTTAGTTTCAGAAGTTGTTTTTTATGTAGATTGACAAAATCGGGTCAAAGGTCATATAGGTGTCATTAGAGGGCACTCTATATAATATACGCAATATGAGACTTGGGTCAGTGGTCTTTTGAATACGTGTGAAGGGGGGTTTTGTTTTTTTTTTGTTTTGGTTTGTAAAACAAAAGCGGCAAATGCTACACTAAACAGTTCACAATACGGTTACCACGGAATCTAACAATGATCTGTACGGGCAGCAAGCAAGCTCGATACACATCGTAATGCATTCGCTTTTACAGCAATACATTTGACGCTTGGTTGCACACACGTAATAAGGATATAAGAAGGGTCATGACATATGTAACAGCGCCCAAAATTGTCGGGTTTGAGGGTTTTTTAAAAAAAATTCTATAATTTTCGTATATTTCAGGCCACTTTGAGGGACTCTCCTCTATAAAAAAATAAAGGAGTATTATTGAACAATTTTCGCTGACTCTTGTTGACAATTTTTAGGATATTCCTAGTCAAAATGTAAGTAATTTCTGGCAGATTGTTCCAAAGCTTTCCACTTAGTATTGATATGCTTTACCGCACTTATTTCAAACATTTTCCAATTGTCAACGAAGCGGGATAACCCGTCAAAGTAAGTCAAGCGTGTTTGTCGTCCAACTCGCAATAGAATGTATAGTATCCCAGTGTAAGGCTTATTAAAAATATTCAGAAGTTGCCCACCGCTGTCGCAAGTGAATACCCTCTTTGTGTCTCATAGTTATAGGATCCGAATATTTATATCTAGGAAAACCTAATCTTATATTAAAGGCCTTCAACTTCAAAGGACCACTTATAAATTCCAGAACTGGTTTCAACAGTTCAGGTTGCCTTAAAACGGTCAACGGCGTGTTAGTATGTTCATCGTTTAGAGGAACAGTCACGCTGGGCTTGGTATACATTGTCGCAGCAATGTCATTGTATCGAAAACAGCCAAACAAGGAACTTAATAATGACATCCAGATACGGTTTCTCAGCGTACACCAAAATGGTTTCTCAAAAGGACCTCCAAAAATATAACCAATATACCTAAGGAATAAAAATTCTAAACTTTGCCGTCGACACCAAAAACCCAACTAGAATTCGCGGTTCACGGCTTTCGCTTTGGAGGGTTTGGGGTGGTTTAGTGTGGGTCCTTTTGGAACCTTTATTCGGGCTTCTTGGCGATGGAATGGGGGGGGCTTTTGTGAAGACAGTTAGGCAGACCGATTGCGCCGGTAGAAGTGGCTCTAATTTTTTTTTCAGGTAGGATGTGCATGTGCGGCCCCGATTTCCGAAATTGGGTGCTGGGGAACTTGTGTCCCAAAGTGTCGTAGTAGGAAACTGAAATTGTGTGAATTTGCCCGGAGGATTTGGAGCCGGAAATTGCTAAAGTGAGCTTTGAGGCAAAGTTTTACCAAAAGGAGACCTTACGAACTGAATTGTACTTCAACCCGGGTCTCGGGACACAGTATACATTAAAGATATTTGTAAATTTTACAATATTATACTGGCATTCTGCCATCAAAAATAGGTAATATTACAGTATACTCTAACGGAAAATTAATTTAAAACTCTTGGAAATGGGTGTATTCGGTGAGTTATTTAACGAGCTTGGGAATATGAGGGATAAAAAAACAATGATGACCACACCAACCTAGAAACTTGCCAATAATTTGACCATCTTTTAAATATAAATTATACTTATTATTACGGGGAGGCCTATTTATTGGTAGAAGAATGCTGCGTATAATACTGTAAAATTTACAAAGTCAAGATAACGACGACAAAGCAAAGTACAATTTACTGTACTTCTATAGTTTAATTCTTAAACCACTCAAATGGATAAAGTGTTTTTACACACATAGTATGGGGTGTGGGGGGGGGGGGCTCCTGGAAAGCAGTACATCCAGAAAAAGCATTTCCCATTGGAATAATTGGCAAAACTCTGCACAGGCAATATATATGCTCTAAGACATTACTATTAGTGAAAGAAAAAAAAAAATAAAATATTGATCCGTTTAGAAATAGGGGAGTGCCATTGGACTGAAAAATTTTGCCGCTTTATCCACAGTTGATGCACTATACGTTAAACAAGGCTTTTTGAGTTTAAAGACACTATCGTGATCCCACGAAAGAGTCAAAATATTTGAAATCGCAGGAATACTAAAAGTGAAAGATTAAGTCTGTACAATTCTCAAAATCTTTACAAACGTGAAAAATGACAAAAATAAGAAAAAGCAGGGTTCAAAGATACGAATCTCCATTCAGTTACGTGTTGTATATAGTAAAATGTCCGTGCGCGTGCGGACAGTCATGACAGTAATGACTAAAATATCAAATTTTTGGCCTTATTACGTGCTTTCGGTCTTATCACTGCTAGGTTATGTTAGGACACCTGAAATTGTCACAGCCATGGAACTACCGATTGTGATGATTAGTTTTTGCGATTTTCTGATTTAGCAAATCACTGGAGATGGTGCCTTTAAGAATAGACCAAATTAATTATAGATAACAATAAATTGGGTGCTGGATACTTTTTATAAGTTTGTGGTGCCCTTTTCCGAACCATATATTTCCCCATTCTTTTGTACATGGAAATGAATTATCAATCCATTCATTCTTTTTGTTCATCATAGAATACCGCAAAAAACAATCATGATATTAATTTATGTAATAAGGAAGTACAGTGAAAATTAATTCAAGTTTAAAAACAAGGAAATCATTGAAATGTGAGTGGCTGTAAATATTAAGAAGTGCATACATTTCTTTTTAAAAATATGTGATTAACTATTATTAAAAACATAGAATGGACTATTGATAAAACCAAATATACTCACGTAAAGGATTCCAAATGTCACATTCACTTTACACACACAAACACGACACATACAACCCAAATACTAAAATTCGCAACACACATACACAAACGGGCGCCCACCCTCGCTAAATCCGAAGCCACCTCCCCCCCCCCCCCCCCCCCCGATTTTCATTAATGGCGCTTCTAATTCTATATATAGGTACACGCGATAGTAGAGTTACTCATTTCTAGTGGTATCAAAGTGAGTACCAATATTCACATATTAAGTCACTTGAACATCATAAGTTGAGAAAGTATGAAAATAGGGTGGTGGGAAATTGATATTTCGCAATTTTCTGACGCAAAACAAACTTGTTTAGCAACTTAAAAAGCCCAATATCTCAAAATGACCAAACTATCAGTGATAGGCTTTGTAATTCTCAAGCTCACATATTTTCAATCTACAAGTACATGGTCATCCAAATACTTAACCAAATAGCTTTATGTAATGTTAAGTATCAAATTGGGCTAAATTTGCTTCTCGTTAACAACATTTTCTGGTTTAAATAAATAACTTTGTCCACAGCAAAAACAAATTATTATTTTTTCTATTAGTTAGCACGTAGGCCTAAGCTTGTCAATTAGATCAGATGGCAATAAACCAACATAACACGGAAGCCCTTTTGTGTGCTTTAAGTGCCCTTAAATTAGGTGATTATCTTTTTTTTTCTTGGAGATTAATCATGCGATCGATTTCACCATATCCCATCTAAAGCGTAGATTGAGGTATTTTAAGACTGTGACCATATGTACAGGATAATGACGTTAAACTTTAAAGACTATACCCAGCGTATTGGAACAATTTGACATTAATGTATGTGGGATATGGATTATCGATTTCCAAGTGGACATCTCGCAAACGAGCTATGAGTAAGGTGTGCGGTTTTTCCATTTAGCTTTCGGGGTTGGACAACGGCGACACCCCAAAGCAAAGATGTCTTCTTCACAATACATCATACGTATTCTCCATTACAAATATCCCATATTCACTTATATATATACGGTTTATAGATAATATATTAAAACAGTAGAATAAGTCAAACCTAAAAAGTATGCCGAGATTGCCTCAGCCATTTCAATCATTTAAAAAAATACACACTGCACCAAGTAACGAAGCTGAGAACGGGAACATCTAGCCACTTGAAGTGGTTGAAAACCATCTCGCGAAATAGTAACACTCTGAGCTCAAACAACTACGCAGATTTATTCCTTCTTCAAAAAACACTTTTCTGACAAACAAGATCTCGCAAAAAATCACTTAAGATTCCGATGTTTGAAAAATTTTTTTTCAGATTTCCGATATATTGCATATTGATTCAAATCATATTACCTTCTCCTTCTACATCCGTTTCTATCATCCATACAAAGTCCCGGCAATTGCGTGGCGAACCAAACAATAAGTTAAGTAAACAAAATGCTACACAAAAATAAGACAAACTCGACGCGACAAAGCAATATGAGAGGCGTCCCGCCCTCAAAAAAACATGCAGTGATCCAATTTGTTTTCAAATCTTTGATAGGAGCGATTAGGTTTGGATACAGACTTGGAGAGTCTGATGTGATTCTGTATAGACAGCCATGCTGTGATCTTGATGAAATTTTAGCAGTATATATTAGTAGCATATAGGATAATTAGAGAATAAAGGTATGATTTTGGGCCACCGTACTCTCTTTACGACGAAATTGAACCCAAGGCGATACCATTATTTTAAGTGGAAGAACGAGGCCGGAGCCGAGTTCTTCACGCAAAAATAATGGTTGTCGCGGGTTCAATTCGTCGTTAAAGAGCGTCCGGTTCCCAAATCATACCGTTATTCTCATTCTTAAAAAGCTTTATCATTAAGGTCATCTTTAACCTAATTTCGTGATGCTTTACGGCTTAAATGCAACAAGAAAGGAACTACCACACAGTGACAACAATGACAAAAACCCGTTGAACGCAACATTCATACTAACGAGACGCAACGTTGCAGGACGCGCGTGAACGTAGCAAAAGCAGTATTACGCGGCGCTTCAACTAAAAATAACATCAATACGCAGTGCTACTACCTGGGTTCAATTAAACGAATCGAACCCGGGCATCAGCCAACGAAATTGCTTACATTTCCACAACTGTTTAAGAATGTATATTATAAAAATCTGAAACTAAGTTGCAGTTGCATAGCCAAGATTTTGTTGATGAGGGGGCACAGATTTCTGAATGTACCGACATACATATTGTACCGACAAACAACATTTCTCAATTTTTTTACCGTCGCCTCCAAAATCTGAAGGGGGGAGGTCGGGGAAATCGTCGTCGCCAACGCCAAGTCCAAGTAGTACAATTGACTAGTTGGTATTAACCAATTCTTATGAAGCTCAGTGTATTTCATATTCATGCACCACACCCTCAAAACAACAGCTTGCCCCCTGTGTCCACCCTCCCCCGGCTACGCCACTGCTAAGTACATACATGTAGCCATTAGTATGTGAATAAGAATTTATGTATATGCAAAAAAAAAAAACATGATTTGAGGGGCGGTATCTTCAAGAATTGTCAGCCTTAAAACAAGTAATAAGCAAAAAACTTTAAAAAATTGATAACCTCTGTGATTTTGAAAAAAAATCCTTCCACTCAATGCACAGCTGTTTTGTGCCATAGACTGAGTTCCAGCCATTTTAATACCGGCCCTATAGTGTGATTGTGTACTTGTAATTTTTGAACAGATTATTCATATATCTGCACATTGCTGTTACTTCCTGTGCTAAAATCATAACCTTTTATAGCAAGATTTATGAGGCCAGTCATTTACAAATTGCATGATGGTGATTTTATGGATTTAAATGCACAGCTTGCTGTTAGGGGAAAAAAACAAATTCACATTCCATTAAAAAGTCTTAGAATTTATAGAATATAAACAACCTATTGATATAAAAAATATTACAAGAATTATGCAGTGCATAATTAAGATGCCCCCACAACTGTGGTTTAATCACGTTATTGAAAATATGCAAATGAGCTAATTAATATTTACAACCTGTCCAAAAAGTGTACAGCACATGACCTTTTCATGTTCTATCACCATGCCACATTAGAAATTCATTGACTAGTCGGTTTAGTCTGCAAGCCGATGGATGATTTTCTTCAAAATATGCAAATGAGCTCATTAATATTCATAACCTGTCCAAAAGTTAAACAGCACATGACCATGTCATGTTCTACAACATAAGAAGTTCATTGAGTAATCGGTTCAGCATTAGCGGGGGATTAATGCTTTTTCTTCAAATATATGAGCTCATTAATATTCATAACCTGTCCAAAAATTATATAGCACATGACCTCATCATGTTCTATCACCAGCACATCACAAGTTCATTGAGTAATTGGTTTAGTTCTATAGAATGGAGTAATGCAACTGACTTGTAATGACCCCTGTGTGACCTTTGACCCCAATCTGTGCACACACCATATGAGCCTTGGGTCAACAGTTCTTCTGACCAAGTCTACTGATTATAGGAATTGATTTGTGGCAGAAACATCAAAAGGGGGTAAGAGCAACTGACCTGTAATGACCCCTGCATTACCTTTGATCCCAATCTGTGAACACCCTGTATGATCCTGAAGTCTGGTTAAGATCAAGCCCACCATGTAGCAGCATTTTGAAATATTAAGAGATGTTAAAGAGACTGCCCCTTTTTGATCCCTGAATTACTTTGGATTAAAAAATCTGTGAACACCCCATATGGCCAGGCACATGACAGTCACTGTCACCGAATGACATCGATAGCACATGCGAAATGTGAGAGAAGAAGGGAAAGGGAGTAAGAGAGAGTATGACCTCTATTGACCCTATGTGAAACCTATGGTCAAACTGAACACCCTATATGAAACTGGGGTCAGGGGTTCTTGAGGCCAATTCTTCTTGCCATCGGGCCAATTCTTCAGCATTAGTAGCATTTGAAGGAAAAGAAAACTAAATGGCACAAGCAGAAAATTATGACCGTTTCATGGGCAGTGGTAAAAAATCCAGAGGTGTTGAGTCAAATCCCCCAATGCACCAACCAGTTTTGGGAAATTTCAAATCAATAGGGTCATGGGATCACATAAAAATCCTATAACACATAAAACCCTGAATTAAACGCTGATTTTAGCCCACAAGAGCGTTAGTAATTAGGGAATTTTTGGCATTGAATGAAATGTCTTGGGTTCTTAAACTTTGAACACTTTTTATCCCTAAGTAAGACATGGTTGTTTAGTTACATTACGGTATAGGAACATTTGCTATGCATCATGGGAGTGATTCAAAACACCCCTAATGGTAAAAATCATACAATGTATGGTTGTTTTATCATGCCATTAACGAGTTTCAGTCATTTTCAATACCTACGCAATTTTGAGGAATTTTGAAGGAGTACATCATTGAGTCCTAAACACTTATTACATATTCATTATCATATTTTACATGTCCCTGCAACTCACTGTGCAAAAATCATAACCTTTAATAGCAGGATTTCTGAATAACATGCTAGTTATCTATGAAATGCATGTTATCTGAACTGGTGCTTATTGACTTACATTATAATAACAACTTGGGAAAAGGACCTGGAATTAAAATTCCCAAGGTAGAACTTCATGGACTTGTCCAGAATATAAAAAGCACATTCATTGTAGATCTAAGACTTGAAATTTATATTTATGGAATTGCAAGGATATAAAACCACCTCATTGTTACTGGGAAAAATTGAAATTTAAATTCCTTATTTAACATTTCCTTGAATTATGCAGGATTTAAAACATGCATTGTTACAAGAATAACCCAAAATTCAAATTCCCACTAAAATATCCTGCAATTTGAACAGGTAAATATTGCAGATATGTCTTGAACCCCTACATGCTAGCAATATGTAGAATTATTGGAAGATTTATTTGTACAATATTGGATGGCTTTGAGGGTGATACAAGAATATGCAACCAACTATCTAAAACTGTTCAAAGTTTACAAAGTGTCCTGATATTTTCTTGTGTAACAAAGCAAAATGTGTAACTTTTAAATGCTAACTTATTTCAGACAATGAATACTTCATTATGATGATTTCACCATAATGCAGACTCCAAAGCCTGCAGGTTGAGGGTGGGGGTGTATGGGGTTGGACAAGTCATCCTAACAGCAACAGTGAATTCAAATTGGCATCAACATCCGTGCAACCCGAGAAGACTTAACATTAGGATGGTGCTCCCGCTCTTACGCGTATCGACGTAGACTCAACTAAAGGCTCTATATCTGGTCACAAACATTTGTTTAAAAAAAAAATAAACCAATTACCGTTATTGGAAATTATCCTGTTTTGCACCAGGTTTATCTACTAATCCCGCGGATTTTGAAGTCCACTAATTTCTTCCAAATTCATCATATTTACTACGATTTAATTAAATTAAGGTTTAAGTAGTGATTTTGTAAAGTCACCGGCACTGAGGCTGCCCATCGAAAATGCATGTAAGAATTCCATAAATTACCGTTTGGAACTCCCAAATGCCCAAATCAAGCATGTCATGTCCTGCCTCCCTGCCATTCTCTACTGTTGTGGAGTAGCTGCTATCATGTACATGCATGTTCCTTAAAATTCTGACATTTTACTGGGCACACAAAAAGGTCCATTTTCAGGTATTTCAGTTTTTTTTGGATAACAATGAGTGAATGGCATATGCGCATAACAATCGGCAGTGTCCAATTAACAAATTGACACTTACTACAAATACCCCATGATTAAGAGAACTACATTAGCTTCCCATCACTAGATAAATGTCAAAGACCTACGAGACGTACAAGATAGCGTGTTGGCAGATGACTTTACCAGTCACTGTTTGCAGATTGATTGCATTTTAATACAAAGTCTTTGAATCTGCACACTAATCAATACACACGCACTTGCTTCATTTCTTGCCGACCACGCCGTTGTATTCGCTAGTGTGGGAGTATACATAGCAGCTTTTTCCACATGGTGCATGTATCGTTTTAAAAATATCAGGTTGTCATCATTCCAGGAATTTTGGATTTAAGAGTGCCCAGAACGCATATCGCGCAGTGATTGTTATTGTATGTGTAAGTGACTCACTGCACGGACGACATCGGGATATCAGATTCTTAATGCCAAGTTTACACTATGAAAAATCCCCGACTGATGTTATGTTTAGGCTCATACAGGATTCCTCGGGACTTCGATCCATATACACAATGTAATAGCGAGAAATTGACCCTGTAGCTATTTGGAGCCTGTGAGTGATAGTTATTTTAGAGATGATATGTGTGTGATTTTAGTCGTATTGAACACCTGAGTTACATCTTAAATTGCTAACCATGGGAATGTTAAACCTTTTCACCAAATCTTTTTTTAATGCGTGTTGAATTTGTTCCCTGTGATTACTTGTGAAAGACACAGAAAACCACAGTCATTGTTATAGTAATCCCTCATAATGCTGTGTTATGAATGATTTGTGTTGATAAGTGAGCATCAATTAATAATGCTCTTTCTGTCAGATTTTTGATCCAAGTTCGGAGAAATTATGATGCAACAAACACAAGTCAGAAGATTTCAAAATGGCTTCACTTTATTAATATATTAGTAGGGGTTAGCACAGTGCTGCAGCCAATTTCTTGTAATTTTGCTTGGTTTAAAAAAAAATTTAAAAAATGGTGAATTACTGAAGTAAAGTACAATCACTGAGATGCAAGTTCATATTTTTGACATGTTAGTGAACTACTCAATAGAATTTTCCAGAATTCACACATATGGTATTTATAATGGTGCTGATCAAGAATCTGAAATAAAAAAGGGACTGAACACAATCTTTGAGGATGTGCGACTGAACGCAGGCATAGAGATGTGCGATTGACAATATTTGCTTTTGGTTTAATTCTTTGCACGAATAAATGCAAACAAAATGGACAGAGATCCACGGTATCTGCTTGTGGCACCTTCACACCAGCAGTGGGTGCTAAATTGAATACGCAAAGCTCAAAACAGCTTGCGCGTAAATAGATCATACATCAAACCCCTTTAGTTATGGCAGTTTCATTTTGTGTTCATCTTGTGAACATTCAGTTGCAAAGGGAAAAAACAACTGGACTGGACCATTATGCCAAAATCCTAACACTGGCAGACAAAAAGTACAATTGCCAACTTCCTCCTCCATAACCTATTGGTGAAGTGGGGAATTACAGGCTCTTCAAACCCAAGTGTGGTATTTGGAAATCCGATATGCATCAGGATAGACATGCAATTCCAATGAAGGGTAGAATAAGATTAGGCCTATTTTATCATGAGAACCATTGTTGTCCCTCTCTGCCAGCAAACATCCATATGAGTCTGTTTCGTGCTTCTCTTATCATGCATCTCATGTGAAAGATTGCACTAGATTCTCCACTTTTGATTTCTTCAAATTGAGCCCTATTTTGGAGGATCAGCAACAAGAATTGCGTGAGTACTGTGATAGTTCTTCGGTAATTATCTGCTCCATCTTGATTTGTTTGAGAAACGATTAACCCACAGTTCCTTACATGTGACCTGAAGCATCCTGGCTTCACCTGGTAAAATGTCATCCATGGACAAAAATACCATATATTGGTTTTGATCAGCTTTTTTACCTTCAGTAGAAATGTACCGTGTGATGATGAGATAGATCGTGATTCAGAAAATAGCAGGTGATAAATACCGGGTGATACTATATACCTTATGCTCAGTAGTTCTCTCTCCCACATGTACTTAAAAAATACAGCAAAATACTAACTTAAGTTGGATGCAAGTTTGCAAAAAGATGTAAAGATAATAGTTATCCCTTCCACCATCAGCTTGGTTTTACTTTCCCCTGCAGCCCCCATGGCATTGCAAATGTTGTTCAGGCTTGGTGTCTCCCGCTCAACTCAAGATTTTGATGTAACCAGACACCACCTCATGAGAAGCGTCTTTGTGTACATCTTCATTGCCTCTGATGGTTTGCACACTGGAATTACAGCAGTAAAGAAGCAGTTCTGCTCATAACATGTTGCTGCTGGAGAGTTCTGCACTTTATGCCTGTGGGTCACTGTAATTGAGATAATAATCCATAAAATAGAAGTAGTAAATCCAGGTCAGGTGAAAGTGATAGCTTAATGGGGAACAATCTTTCAAATTTCACACTTAACATGTTATGATGAATTTGAAGTGGAATTTGTTTCCTTTTCCTTCCTCCCTGCATACCAATATTTATAGAACTCTCAGCAATACTAGACGTGCCCATCAAGCTGGTTCTGGATCAGTTGGGTCTAAGTTTGGGCCTCAGGGTGCTATTGGATCCTGGTCTCTTTGGCCTCTCACCTTTGACCTCTGGTTGTCTAAAGTCCCTGAAAGTGGCAGGAGGAGATTTTTTAGGACCACAACTTCCCCTCCTCAAATGCACTGGACCGGTTTGCAGACACCTACCGAGAACATTTCGAAAGTTAATTGGAAAACAAGCATGACGCAATACTTTTTGAACTGGCATGCTAGCCTAATCCGGCCCTATAGGAAACCTGCTTTTAATTTCCTGTCGTGCACGACAAATTACTAAATCATCATCTTAATTCCATACAGAATGGGTATTGTCTTTTTCACTTCAGGTATGATCTAATACATGGGTAAGCTTCCAAATATGCAAAAAACCTGGGGTCGAAAAAATTGAGGGCACTTCTCTCTGGATGGTCCGCATGTCTCTTTAAGGGCCCATGCTACATTTTTTTTGACTGTTTCTACCACTTTTTTTTTGTAGTTCTCCTTCAGTCTTGAACTCAGTTTTTTTTATCAGTGTCTACAATATACTGTCATATTGACATTTAACAATCAACAATTTTACGTACCATGCCTCACCAAATTGTTTGCAGGGTATCTTATCATTTTCCGTGAACTAACCACCTTACACCAACGTGGAGTGATTCCGTGTTGCGCATCCATACATCAAGCACCCTACCAACCACCCCAGGAAGTGCAACACTAAGTCATTCCGCGCATATTTTGGTTAATTTAATTATTTATATCTTACTAACAGTTTTCTTCACATAATCGACTTATTAAGTGTTTCAATATCAGGTTTTGAGTTGGATCTCCTCTATCGAAATAATCAGTTTTCATATCAATCTTGACAATTGTAGCAGATTTTAATCTTTCAAATTTTGCTAGTCTGATCTGTTTTTTACACCAAGATTTGAAATAGTATATTTTCCTACTTCAAGATCACATTGATAGACGACTAACGGTTTCTGATTTCCCTATCACTCTGCTGCAACCCAATATTAAAAGTTCAAAATTGATATCAATGTTTTTGAATGCTAAGAGTATTGCATGAGCCTTTTTTCCCATAAATATTGACATGTTTACATGTAATAAACATGTTCGTAATTGTGTACACCGTTACTAGAAAACAATGTTAGAATTATTTATATTCCATATTTGGAGTAATTTACCCAGAGGGCAGATATTATGTAGAATTTTAAAATTGAATTCACTAGTTTCATATGAGTTGTCAGGTTTATAGTTTTTTTTGTAAAAAATGGTTTCCGCCGTGAATATTCTTTTTCCAAAGAAGGTGGTTCCAATATTGTCGCTGGGAGCACGACTCGAGGTGGAGGAACTAAAGGAAGAACTATTTTACAAAACAAAGCGTAGAAGAGTTTTCCTGCGTATATTTGCTTCATTGCTACCAAGTTTGGACCATGAGGCTGCTGTAGTAGTAGTGGATTATAATACAGACCATGCAGAATTTCCAGGTTGACCCAGATTGCTGTTGACCTTTGACCTCTGGGGTGATTGAGGGAACATTTGGGTCTTGGGGGCTAAAATATAACTTACATACGTATTTTCATTATTTTTCATGACCGAAAAACCCCAAGAAACCACAAGAACACTGTTCAGCACGAATCACGATCATAAATTATGTTAAGAGCTGATCGTGTGTAGCCCTGCTTCATTATATGACGTCAGTTCAACGTGTCACGTCATAAGGGAAATCTCTGTGGCCATAATATTGAATGGAAACCTCAACCGAATTGCTTGGACACTGTTGCGGTACCGATGCAGTTTACATTTTTTTTTTATATCTGTGAGCCCATTTCTACTCATTGCTTTTTCCCCGAATAAAATCAGTGAGAGAAAAGTCGATTCGACAGTTTTTCGACAACTTGTGCCATCACTTTTTTTTAACTTTTCCGGTTCTAATTGATGACTTATGGTAAGTAGCGAAAGTAAATGGTTGGAATTTTTCCCCGTCGTTGTTGTCTCAAAATTTTTGTATCGTTGTGCATTTTTATCTGAAAATAAAGGCCTTCAGCTCCCAATTGGTGCAAGAATTCTCATGCATGGTCCATTTTAATGTATGGCGGTTTGTGATATGCAAAAATACACACAACAGATATTGCACAACTCACCAATTCGGGAATCAGGGTGTAGTCATATGCTATGTGATGTGGCCACTAGCGTAGGTGCATGCTCAGGCTGTAAATGAAAGGAATGAGTAATAGTTAATAATGATAGCTAATGAATGTATCACATGTCATGATCATCGAGGGTGGGATGGGGGAGGGGGGAGGGTGGGAAGGAGGAGAGTAGGGGTGGAAGACATTGGTAGATGTTGCAGGTGTATACTGAGCGCTGGAATGGTGGGAGGGGACTCTGGTTGCAGGTGACAGGGAATTAGTATGCTTTCCAGGCAGAGTGGGTCAGCTAGTTATGTCTACCTTTGTTGAAAATGATTACTGCATTTTCGTTTGTGATTAAAGTGGGTGGGAGGGGGTAGGCTGAGGTAGTGCACCAAGTCGGGTTTTGTACATGCAGTGCTTCCCACACAGGGGGGTGGTCAATTGAGAAGATTTCTACATGCTGTGAAAAGTGCGACAAGGTGTCTGCAGGGTGGGGTGGGGAGGAGGGAGGTGGGGTGGGGGAAGGGAGGTGGTACGGGGAGGAAAGGGAACTCACCTCATTGACCCCCCGTACCGTGCAGAATTGACATCACATTAAAAGGGTCATAAGACATACTGCAATATGGGACCAAACAATATTTTGATACATGCAGGGAACCAAGGCCGAATAAAATTTAGATGGATGATGGCCTAATTGTGTTATTGATCAACAACAGTCACTGTCATGTGATTCAGAGACATCTAGGGGGTATATTCCTTGTAACTTCAATAAAGAAAAAGGCCTCACCATTTTTCTGATGCGGCTGAACGTTACTGGTAAATCAAATTTCATGTGAACAAGCATTATTTTAGTGTCATTTCATTAAAAAAACAGCAATCTTTAAGTTTTCTAATCAAGTAAAGGTCGACTACGGCACGCTACAATGGTTACTAGGTGATTCGCCAGGGATGTCAGATCTAGCAGCTAGACGGCAGCTCAACAGGCGAAGCTATAAATATGCCCCG
This sequence comes from Ophioderma brevispina, assembly GCA_023653785.1. Taxonomy (NCBI): domain Eukaryota; kingdom Metazoa; phylum Echinodermata; class Ophiuroidea; order Amphilepidida; family Ophiodermatidae; genus Ophioderma; species Ophioderma brevispina. The sequence goes on along the minus strand of JAMKCH010082357.1, from coordinate 19,064 downwards.
AATAGTGCACCTCGCTTGTGACCCTTCAGGAAAAATCATCTTGTGCATGCTCTCATCGGAGGAAACAATCGACTGTGCCGCATGGTTTTAAGTTTTGAATTGTGGAAACAAACCTGTCATTGTTCAAGCCATCTTGGATGCATGGGTGTAGGCTAAGGGGCAAACTTCCTTTTTTTGAGTGGGATACATGGTCTGACTTCCAAATCAACCCATTGTCTAGGATCCATTTTGGCTTCAATCTTGGTTGATTCACTATTAAAATCTAATGCTCTGGTAAAATATTGGTCTAGGAAACCTGCTTCCATGTGTGGGATTTTCGTCATGCATTCCCCATGTTTGGGTACACACATCTACCCAAAAATCCCCAATGGCCCTCCCCAGGGTGTAAACTTAACCAAGAGGGCGTCCATGGTCTTTCGACATGGGGTCCCCAAATATACTGGGGAGTCCATAATTTTTTGACCTAAACCGTCGAGGGGGGGGAACCTTTAACAATCTTGCCCCGTGTATTGTCCACTAGCTCTGGGCTTGCAGTCTCTCTCTCTTTTCTGGTTATATCATATATTGAACTGAATTCACAGTGCAACTGTTAGTATTACATCCGCCTACAAACTGTTTCATAGGACCCTTTCCAACTGCTTGGGCGCATTCCCTCTTGAGTAGGTCCTAGGCTCTGTGAATTGTGTTTTTGATTTACAAATGCATTTTCTTTGGTGGGGTTGGGTCACAAAATATTGCAGCTCTGATAGGGGGGCATGAAAAAAGTATGGGTTTACCACATTTTTGGGACCCCCCGGCCAAAGAAATGACAGCCCATGTCTTGGGATTTACTTGGGTGGCAATCCTTATGTGTTGTCTAGAGCAACTGAACCTCCAAAATGAATCAACCCTCCCTTTCACACTATACCTCAGACTGCCAGTGGAAGATGTGCTACTACTGTCCAAATTTTACCATATTTGTACATTGTAAGATCTTATATTTACAGATCATTGCAGCATCTGACCACTTAATGACCCATGTAACTTTGGTGTTGTGGGTTCCTCTCATACAGAAGGATTCACATCAGACTCCATAGATAGCTATATATTCCATTATTTTACTATAGAAGACGTTTCAATAATGCTCCATTTACATCTGTCTGTAATTACCACATAACTTTCAATTTAAACAGCTCTGTGAAGTTACTCTGCACAACTCCCCTTTTTTTGGTATACTGCCTGCAGGATGAAGAAGGGGAGAGAAAGAGAAAATACATTGAAAATGATTAGTTTGAATACACATGGTGTGTTCCATGAAACATGTCACCATGGGTAGTATGCCGTTTTTATCTGTAACCGAGGTGAACCCTTGCTGTTACATAGAAAATAGAAAAAGTGAGAAAACCGTAATCTTGGGTCGTGTGACTTGCCTTACAGTTTTTCTAACTACCTCCCTCCATTTAAGATGGGCTTTGTGTATTAAAGGTCTACCGTACAGTATACTGAAAGAAATTCTTCAGAGGAGCAATATTTTATTGTATACACTAAGCTAGTTAAATCTCAATTCCCCTGGCCCAGTTCAGTAGCTTCATTACCATGTATTTAGCAGAAATACCCCCTGTTTTTATCCACCCTTGCTTTAAACCGAGGGGGATTATGCTATCAGTCAAGACGGGCTTCGGCGGCGGCGGCGTCCAACACAATCTTGTGACCGCGATACCATGAGAACCCATAAGGTTTATGTGATGTAACTTGGTGGGTGGATCGGACTGCCATGCCCATCATCGGTGATGAGATTATGGGCGTGGCATATGCTAATTAGGTACCTATTTGCATAATTAATGAGTTAATTTGGGGTATAAAAAATCTTGTGAACGCGATAACATGATACACATAAGGTTATGTTGATGTACTTGGGTGGGACTCTGACTGCCATGCCCTCTCTGATTAGATTATTGGGCGTGGCATATGTAATTAAGGTATCAATTTGCATAATTAATGAGTTATTTGGGGTATAAATCTTGGTGAACGCGTTAACATGAGACCCATAGGGTTATGGTGATGTAACGTGGCGGGTGGGATCGGACTGTCATGCCCTTCATCTGATTAGATTATGGGGCATGGCATTGCAATTAGGTAGCCTAATTTGCATCTTAAATGAGTTCATTTTGGGGTATATCTTGTGACCTCGATAACATGAGACCCATAGGGTTATGGTGATGTAACTTGGTGGGTGGGATCGGTACTGCCATGCCCATCATCTGATTAGATTATGAGCATGGCATATGCTATTTAGGTACCTTATTTGCAGTATTAGATGAAGTTAAGGGTTTTTTGGTTTAAAGGTTAATTTGGCAAATTGTGTTCATCATTTAAGTTGTTAAACTGAAAATATAATCTTTCGTTGCTTCAAGTTTGACTCAAATCGGCATTCGATTCCGAGTTTGACGTTTTACCAGTCAAACGACATGAGTGAAAACGCAGAAACATTTCTTTTGTGTTTCCTTTATTTTTAATTCTTTTTATTTTATGTTTAATGAGTCAGTTCTGAACACCACTTTGGCGAATTTCTGACACAAAGCTTTTCTTTTTAATAAAAAATTATCAATACCTTTCATAAATGTTTATTTTTAATGTTTATTCTAAGTCTATCTGCATAAGTTAAAATATTTGGCCTAATTCTCATTATTTAACATTAATTGAGCAGTCTTAATAACTATCTGAACTTTGACCTGCATTTTTTAAACATTTCGCTTTTTGCCATTCTTGCACGCAAAACACGATTCTCAAAAAGTATAAGGGATACAGACTTCAAATTTGGGACCGATATTGCTCTGGATGGTTGTTCTTGAGATTTGAACTAAAATGGATGGATTATACTGACGGAAGGCATTTTTTTTTCACACAAATTGAAAGTCCAATTATTTTTTTTTAAATTTTTCGGCAAAATAATGTAGAAAAACCTGTGGCATTATACCCCCTTAACCAGTTGAGTATGAACAGTTTTGTTCTTCCCAAGATTTTGAACCTACAACCAAACGATTTTCCCCAATTTGTTTCATATCAACTTGATAGCATCAATATTGTTGAGTTAAACGTTTTGCTAATCAAGCTAGCAAAATATAGGTTCCAAATATGACACGCCGTTTAAGCCATGGCAACCAGTCCAAACCTGACCCATATTTTTTTTAATTTGTTTTTTTTCAAATTCTGACAGCATAAGTAGTAAGACTTATAACACTAGTTTTAAAACATTTTAACTTCATTATATGTAAGAATTATCAGTTTTACTTTTTTTCTGTTCATACCCAAAAAACCTTAATTGGGGTATTTTTACCCACAAGAGACCCATAAGGTTCTGGTGAGGTACTTGGTGGGTGGATCGACGGGCCTGCCCTTTTCATCTGATTCGATTAGGGGCGTGGCATATGCTAATTAGGTCCTAATTTGCATAATTATGAGTTAATGTTTGGGTATTTTTACCCAAAAAAAGTTTGTGAACAACTATCTGAAGATCCATAAGTCCAATTTTGATGAAGCTTGGTGAGTGGTGTGGAATCATGTACTCCTGCGTTGATTAGGTTTGTGGCGCATGATATGCTAATTAAATAAGCTAATTTTGCATATTTATGGGCTAATTTGGGGGTATTTTCACCAAAAAACTTGTGAACAACTATCTGAAGATCCATAAGTCCGATTTTGATGAAACTTGAATGGAGGTGTGGGGAATCAGGTACTCCTCCAAGCGCTAGATTAGGTTTAAGGTGGTTGTCCGGGTAACGGGGGTTGTCCGGTTTAAGGGGGCGGGTCCGTGGTTTAAGGGGCGTTGTTTGCTTTAAAGGGGGGTTTTTTCCAGGTTTAGGGGGGTTGTTCCAGCTTTAAGGGGCTGTTGGGTTAAGGGGATTGTTGGGGGTTTAAGGTGGGGTTGTCCGGTTTAAAGGGGTTGTCCCGGCTTAAAAGGGTGGTTGTCTTAACCTAAGGGGGATTGTTGGGGTTTAAGCGTGGGATTGTCCGGGTTTAAAAAAGGGGTTGATCCGGGTTTAAGGGGGGGGTTTTGTCCTGGGCTAAGTGGCTTGTTGTGGTTTAAGGTGGGTTTGCACGAGTTTAAGGGTGGTGTCCAGGTTTAAGGGGGGTTTTTGGGTTTAAGGTGATTTTTGGGTTTTAAGGGGTTTTTGGTTTAAGGGGTTATGGAACATAATACGCGTATGCAATGCGCAGACGTGCACAAGCACGCGCATGGCTGCGTATCTCGGCATGTGCAAATATGCAGTGCGGCGGACGTTCACATGGTTGTCCGGTTTAAGGGGGTTTGTCCTGGGCTTAGTGGGGATTGTTGGGGTTTAAGTGGGTTGTCCGGTTTAAAGGGGTTGTCGGTTTAAGGGGGGGTTGTCTGGGCTTAAGGGGGCCTTGTTGTGGTTTAAGGGGGTTGCACGAGTTTAAGAAGGGGGTTTGTTCCAGGTTTAAGGGGGTTGTTGGGGTTCAGGGGATTTTGGGGTTTACGGGGGTTTTTGGGTTTAAGGGGTTTTGGTGGCACCTATAAAGGAGCCCATATTGTTTACTCTCATACACGTTACTCTCTTCGGATGCCCCTTATTTTCAACACGCTAGCCATAACCCAGAATATCTATCCACAAGACATTGACCCACCTCCCTTAACAGAATAGAGTTTTGTAACAAGGAAAAAGTGGGATAGGGGCAGAATGGGGTACTTTTAACGTACTTGTTAAAAAATAAGAAAAATCACAGGTTCAATGACCTTTGGGCAGGTGATTATTTAAATTGGTAAACCGCTCCCGCCAGGGGGATTTTTAGCGGTTCGAGAACCGCGACGTGTATTTTTTGGTATATGATACCGCATGATCACACAAGGTCATTTCATTCAATTGGTTTAAATGTTACACACAGTACAAACCCACTGAAACTGTGTCCTTGGTAGATGAGCTTATTGTAAAGTCTCATTTGGATAGTAAAATCTGAGAAAAATTGAACAAAAAGATTTACATCAAAGATACGACTAATTAAAGTAACATATAGGAAACAAATACAAACAATAAACCGGCTACCAACAGCAAAGGGACAGTTGTTCACCAGCATACCCAGCGGGGTGCGGAGGCAGTGTGAGCACCCCGAACTAGTTGTTCGTAATTTTGAATTTTAAAATGTTGTCAAAATGTAGACTATCAAAAACTTCTATGCTTGAAGCACCATTACTAGTCATGCCTAATTGCAAACACCGATCACCGATTTCTTTCTGCATAGCTAGGGACTGACTGTGGGTAATTCAGGCATCCTTGTTCCGAACTTGCCACAAACTGCCACCTTCCCCCCTGGAAACTTCTTTCTGTTGTTATTTAAACTGTTTGTACAGAATGTAACAACATCCAAATTGTTTTCAAATCCTTGGAAGTGATTTCATTACGGGTCCTTTTCATTATGGTCATTTATTATTTCACGCCATTTTTGTCCCTTAGAAAATAGCTGGAGGCGCGCGCCTTCGCGCGGCTCTCCCGCTAGTTGAGTGACAGGAGGCTATCACTGCAACTGAAAGTGATCACTGAAGAAGTAATCAACTATTTCAATACCAACCCGTACCAAACGCTACCAACCCGTCACCAACTTTAGGACTCCCCCGAAGTCGTCAAATTTTGTATTTTTAACACTTTTAATAGGCCTAACTCAAATTCCCGTACCTATCAAATCCTATAGCCCATGTAGTTACCGATTTCTAAGGAATCGTCAAATGAATGAATATTTAATCCCGTATAAATTTCTGTATATTTTATTTTTTATCGTAATTTTTTTAAAATAATAAAACTCCAATATTTAATATAAGTTTCCGTGTACTTTTTTTTCTCTCAAAAGTACTCCCCGTGGGGAAGCCGTAAATCCCGTATTTTCCACATATTTTCCTCATAACTCTTCAAACTCCCATATAAAGTTCTCGCCATCCTGCAGATGTAGTTTGCAGCATTTCCTGTAGCTTAGGTCTTTATAGTTCCTATTAATATTAAAACGTCAATATTTCATCCCGTAATTTTCTGTATAGGCCTATTTTAATTTTTTTCTTCTCAAAACTACGTGGGGTAACCCGTAGTAGGCCTATCCATACGCCCCCCCCCGGTCACAACATCCCGTATTCGTATTTTTTATTCCTCGTAGTTTGCAGCATATCTTTTGGCTTAGGCCTTTATAGTTCCTATATTTTCTAAATATTAAAACGTCAATATTTCATCCCGTAATTTTCCATGTATTTTATTTTGTTTTCTTCTCAAATCTCTGCGGGGTAACCCGTAGTAGGCTATCCATACATACGACAATCAAAGCGAAATGACGTGTTCTTGGCCGTTTCTTTCCCCACACCGGTTGCACTATAAGGAGCCTGTTTTTTGTGTACCGCATATAGCATGTATAGCGTCTTACTCATAATCGCCGTTGCCACGCGTAACCACCCGTCGCAACGCACTACGCATACGCGCCGCTTCGTAATGCATACAAACAAATGGTAATTTATCCTAGCAACCGAGCACATTTTTGTTGATTTTTCAGCCATTTCTGAACAGATTTCGTCCAAATATAGCGTAGAACACGTCCGGGATCCTCACGCACCTTTCATGCGAATTTGGCGCAATATGGATCAAAACTGACGGACCCTTTTGCGAACAAACCCACATACATACAACATTAGCCAAATCATAGTAAGATGAACTATTTGTCTTATCAAGTATGAGGAAGGTTAACTATTATATTGTTAATGTTATAGCAGTGGCTTCCTTGGGTCTCCTTGTTATATTCCATTAAGCTAAAAAAAAGTTTGTCTCAAAGCTGATGAGTGGCTTCAAAACTAATGCGGTATGTGCATTTTTATTTTTTTTTTAAATTCCTAACTATGCTCTCACCCATAAAATATGAAAGTTCTTCTATTCAAAACACATGATCCGATATGACAGAGGTATCATGATACAAGTCATTCTTAATTTACTCAAAGAAACTCTTTTGAGTCTGTCACTGAAACTAATTCACATGCTATGTTTCTCATCTGTTCAAAGACTTACTCTTTCAATTTTTTTCAAAAATGATATCCCATACAGGTGCAGTCTCCAAAAGCATCATGGGAATCCCAACAAGCGTAACACCCTGGACCAGACGTCCCTACACTGTGTGTGCATGGAGGAGGTGCATCGCCCTCCGTCCTCGACGTCCTCATACTCCCAGTACTACTACTCCGCAGGTCCTGCCAAGAAGAGCGTGGCCGATGCCTGAGGCTAATCCTGGGGTGGAAGGGAATTAAGATCGGAAGGGCGGTGAGGCGAGAACAAGTAGACGTCAATGCTGTGGATGAGGTCCGTAATGCTACACGATGGACTTCATCAGAGGGTGTTTTGAACCATCCCATAATGCATTGCAATTTGTTTACTGTCGCTGTCACGTACTCAACACAATCAGCCAGTACTTACCGGAAAACGTGTTAAAAAAGTTCAAGGACACAGATTTCATAATCATGATATAAAATTCCTTGCGTACTACTCTATGTGGGCTAAATGAGTATCAAGTCAGGATTTTTATGTGTTGAAAATGTGTATCTTTGTGGGTCCACTGACGCTTTATTGAGGTTAAATTTCGCAAAACATGCATTGTGGGATGAGTCTCAATACGCCCTCTGGAATCTACACTCTTATGCCTTTTTTTTTGGGGGGGGGGCTAGTTCAAGGCTCTAGTCCAGAGTCTTGGAGGTGCAGCCGTATCCAGACGCAAACTGGTCAAATTAATCCAATTTCTCAAATTAAGTGCAGGAATGCTTGTAACTGATATTTCTTTACATATAATTCTACTATCTATGTATTTTTCGGGTCGCTTCAGCTCTTTTAAAACAAGTTTTTAGGCATATTTTTGTTGTCAAAATAGGGGAATCACGTTACTCTTTCGCAAGAGCAAATTGCACGGCAGCTTGAGACTTAAGTGTAAGAATTGTATTTGTGGGCATTTACTGAATCCTCCTAAAAAATAGAGCCTCTCTCTTGTCTTGGTGTTTGACGCCAGTTATGTTTTATTAGCTATGGCAGCTTGCCTAAATGTAGGCCTCCCAAAGGCCAAATCATAGGGTAGAGTCCCATCACACAATTCATCCAGTTTAGGGGAAATTTCAACTGTAGTTACAGTCATAGCGATCTCCCTCACACAAATCGCTCATTCCCTTAAGCACATAAAACCTGACTTTTACACTCATTTTACCTCACAGAAACATTAGGGCCCTTGGGTAATTTTAAGCATGATCTGAACTGTCCTGTGGTTCTTTCACTTCTTGAAGCCATTTATATTCCTTAAAGGGCCTGTCATATGTAGCTACACAAAAAAAAAATTTTTTAAAGAAAAATAAAAACATCAATCATGCATGTGTGTAAATGAGATAAGGAAGCCTAACATAACCTGCATTTATAAAGGGGGAAGACCAAAGGCCACCTAATAAGGACAAAATTTGACATTTTATGCATTACTGTCTGTACGGAGACTTACTATAAACGTGTAATTGAATTGGAGATTCATATCTTTTAATCACTGTAGTTTTCTTCTTTTTCTGTCAATTTTTTAGTTGGAAGAAAATACCTTATGAGAATTCTACAAACTAATCTTTCACTTCTAATCTATTTTTGGCAAATTTGGCAAATATTGTTGGCCGGTCTTTCATCGTGGATCACTGATAGTGTTTTAAGTCTTGACAGGTGTTTTATACAGTAAATATAGGCGACATGGCAATCATCATGGGATGGTTCAGCAAAACACACGCCTCTGATCCAAATAGGCCTGTTGAATACCATATACTACAGCATTATTTAAAGATTGAATGAACCATGCCTCCTCAGTGAATGAACACAGGCAAGGCCTTAAAAAAAGTTTGTTTGCATATTAACGGAAGGAAAAATACTAGGGTCGGTCTGTCAGATTCCTTTATAACTAGATGACTTACAACTTTTTACTCTAAAATTGATACAACATTCTAATTTTTACAGCTTTTTTCAGTGACAGCAGAGATCATTGTACGGTGTTTTTGGTCTTGTTCATCTTGTTTTTATGTTTCTGTCTGTTGATAAAAATAAAAAAACATGGGTCGTCGCAGTTAAAACAAATTGTGAGCGATTTTGGTAAAATGAGTCGAGGTTTCACTAGGGTTGTTGAGTTATGGCAAACAACTTTTTTTGGGCCAAAGGGTTGCTGTGTGCAATTAAGAGAACTGTGTCCCAGGGCCACACCTCCTTGGAAAACCCATGGTTAATAAATGTTGAGGTTGAGGGGATTCCAAGAGGGCATTTTCTGAGAGATTTTCACGCAGATTGTATTTTCAAATTTTTCTGTGAGCTAATGCAGAGAGCAAATTGCTTTAGTTCAATAATATTTGAAAGTAAGTAAGCTATTGGAAAATTCATGATTTTTTTTATTTTTTGTCTGTTTGTGTTTTTGTGTTTGTGTTCTTTTTTGGGGGGGGGGGTGCATTTGTTTTGTTTTTGTTTGGTTTTATTTTAATTCTTTTCCTTTCGGGTTGAACATTAAAATTATAACTCATAACAGTTAAATGATTTTTGAAAAATAATTTGAATAGTACATGGAATTGTAAAATGGTTTTAGAGTAGAGGAGCTCAATGACATCTATTAGAATGTTAAATAAGCTCAACTATTTGATTTTTATCTTTCTCTCAATCAGGTCACACACAAATTGCAGTTAAAAGGTCGGAGCATATCTGATCGTTGAATTCAAACAATGCCAACACAAAAAATTTCACACATGTGAAACATGAAAAAAAACCCCAAATTAAATATCACCATGAATACAACACATAGCATAGACTGCCGGATATTGCATATAGCTTGGAGAGTCTAACAATACTAATGTATGACGGGTCACTTTAATCAAATAACAAGTTACTAATAAAGGATGTTTCATTTGGACAATGTGTGAGCTCCAAAATGAAACATTCAGTATTGAAATACTTTAACAAGATTAATAATCTTTACTTTACTTTTCTCCATCTCTTTCTCTTAATTGAGTCACCAGAATTACAGTTAAAAGGTGTAACATTTACCCCATCATTGTTTTAATGAGCAATCCAAATGCAAACACTTTCATCCAAAAAAAATTGAACATAAACGCTCGCAAAAGCATCTTCACCATGAATTACACAGAGCATCTATTGCAGAAATATTGCATAGCTCTGCAATACTAATTGTATTAAGTGCTCCACAGCCCTCAACTATAGCAGTCTTTTATATAATGACTAAAGAGACACTACCTTTCAGAGTGCCAGTGTGGTACATACATCATGGTTAGCTCAAATTAATTCAGTAATCTTTTACCCTCAATAGTTCATGGTAATCCCATTTTCAATCTATCACCATGGGCAAGACTTACAGGTGCTTGTTCTGCGGAGCCTATTATGTTCTATATTTATAGGAGAGACTGGACTGTGCAAATGAACGCAACGTATGTACGTGGGAAACACCAAACTTGCAGGTTTGATGGTAGAGCCCCTAATGCTATTTGCCCCAAACCCCATATCAATAACATAGTATGATGTTAACATTTAAAACAGTGTTTTTTGTGTAAATCTGGGAATGAAATGGATTTGAGGATTAAACTCAGGATGACATGAGAAAAATACGGCCTTACTCTATATTCAAAATAGATAACCACTTCTTGTAAACGGGGGGGGGGGGGGGGGATGGGAACAATGCACCATTTTACAGTTTACAGATTGAAAGTATTTACACAATCACTGTTAACAGTAAATTCCAACCCACAAAATTCCTACCAAAAACAAAAAAACTAGTTCCCCAATAAGCATTTCAAACATTGAATACTTACAAAGCACAGACTGTAGAGATAGTGCATAGCAGGGAGATGGATAGTGTACTACTAAACATATGTCGGTCAATCAATAACAAGTCTTCCATAATAAGAGTTGGAAGACATGTTGAGCTCAACATTAAAAAATCAGTATGACTATTTAACACTTGACTAGTTAAAGAGACATGAGAGTTCCAGAGAGAAGCGCCCTCAATTTATTTGGAATGCGCCCTCCAATTATTTGAATGCTGACCAATGGTTAGATCACGACTGAAGTGAATAAGCCGAATACCGTCTTTATGTAATGAGATTATCATTTAGTTAAGTTTCTGTCATGCAGACAGAAAATCAAAGCATGGTGCCTATAGGGACGATTAGGATACCGGGCCCGTTCAAAACAAGGGTTTGACAGTTTTCTTTGTGTTGTGTGTCCAATAACCTTCCAAACTAGGTGATCTACCACCGATCAAGTGCAAAGGTTGCGAGAAATTTGTATCCCGAAAAAATCTCCCGTCACTTAATTCTCTCTTGTTAAATGTAGTTATCTTAATTTCCCCCCAATTCTTCAATCATTAAATCAAACAGAACAGTATTTGTTACCAATGATTGAATACCAGTTTCATTTTCTTAACAAACTATCTACAACTAACAATGAAATCTTTCTCAAACAAAAATCTGTTAACAGTGATTAACTTGTTAATCTTTCTCTTTCCGCTCGTCCTCTCAATCAGGTCACCAGAATTACAGTAAACGATCGTGAGCAATTTACTCAATCATGTCAAAGCAATTCCAATTGTTAACAGACTTTTTCACTACAAAAATGTAAATAACAGCCCACATAAGCCTTTTCACCATTGACTACATCAGAAATAGATTTGCAGAATATTGCCCTGGCTTGGAGAAGTCGGCAATACTAATTTATTAAGGTTACCTCAACGCTAAAAACAGTTCTACATAACTAAAGAGACACAACATTCAGAGTGTGGATTTGTGTTCATGTACATACCGCTACTGTCTGTTCAATTACTTAGATGTCCGGTTTGAATTAATTATTTCCAAAATAACGTTTCGAATAATCACCGAAAAGAAAGGTTTTGGGTCTCTTTGGATAAGACGTTTTTTACATGCCCCCCTTCAAATCATATTTGAAATTGGGTAGTTCCCTCGTTTTGCAAAGAGTAATAAAGGTTGGCTACCTTAGTAATTAGTTTTGTGGCAGGTTCCATTGACTCACGTAGTAGGTCGATAAAGTTGTCGTCGTGTCGGAGCAGATGATTCACGATCAATGGCTATGGCCGCCCACCTTATGAGTTGAAAATGAATAAAGCACCGTGTTCACAGGCCAAATCCGAACCTTGTTATTTGCAGCAGGCAATTTTTGCAATACAAACGAGGATTAAACAGGTTCCAACGGGATTAATTTGAAAGGGTGGCATTACAGGAGAGCTCTGTGCTTTCTTTTTTGTGCTACAAATTGCATACAACAGGGAGGACCTGTATTAAAAGTATAAGTATTCAACTATTCATTTATAAATGCCCCTGCCTATGCATTAATGCACGCTCGAACACCTGAAATCAAAGCACGGTCCACGATCATAATTGTCCCTAATGGCTTTCAAGCGCCCCTAGTGTGAATGGTCTGCCATAAAAGTTCAGGGTTTTCAAAGTCAAGATAGTCTCACTTGACCAAGTTTGTTGTCGTTAGTGTCAAGAAAAACTTCAGTGTTTGAATGATTAAATATTCAAAAGAAGAAATTGTTTTCACGTTGGAGCCCAAATGATTGGTTGGGTCAATGCCAGTGAATAACAATGTTCTTCGTGCTTTTCCCCAAACCGTCTTATTTTGGAAATAATTATAAAAAACGGACATCAAGTTAATTGAAACAGACAATAGTCAATGTTCACACCTTTACAGAAAATTACTTTACTCGGATGAATAAGTTGATTGTTTGAACCAGACGCCGTCGGAAGAAAAGGAAAATTGACCTTAAAAAAAGAAAGAAATGAAAAATTTTTAGGCTGTGAGAAAACTGTTGATACTGTTGAACGACTTGTTGAAATAGACGAAAGAAATAGTGTTTGTTAAAATATTGGAACAATTGGGAGGGCAGATGAATTTTCCGTATAATGCTGTTGCTCGATGAGAGAGTCTTAGATACTTCCTGTTGGCTTCAGAGGAAGGTAATTCAATGAAAAAGGCGTAAGTTAGTATGAGATGTGTGTTAGGCTATATAAGTTATCTTCTGTTTGTTCATGAAATACGAAAAGATATCTGGTTTTGGTTACCATAACAGTGTGTGTGGCACCAAAACCATCAAATATTTTTTGTCTGCATGAGAAGCGGTCAGATTTGCCTTGAGGGCTGCTATGGTAATCCTGGAATGGAAAACCAGTAAGACCTGTCCCAGGGCTAGTCGGCGGATGTAAAACCGACACCCCATGGGTGCTAAGTAAATTGATGGGAGGAGGGTAGCTGGTTACCCTCGGTAGAAGTAAAAGAAGATCTACCGACGAGGGCATCAGCTCTGGAGAGTAATGGCGGCCATCCAGCAAATTCTGCCTTGCATGACTGGGCTGTTGCCCAAAGGCCGGCCCACCTGTCTAAAACTGTGGATTGGCATAGGAAGGGCATCCTGCCAATTATCTTTTTGCTCCCAATAAATCCTCACACAGCAGTATTGCTGGTGTGAGGTATACCCGGCCCCCTCGTTACGGGGACAAAACTGGTTTAAAACTTTGGGTTAAACTAAAAACTCAAAGAAACAAACAGTGGTTACATGAATTTATCCATTCAGTAGACATTAATTTACTAACAATATATCAAAACATAACCAAACTGAGCTTTCTTCCCCTATTTCATTTTTCACGGTTTTGCCTCTGTCTTTCTACTTAGTTCTTAGGGAAGGGAAGCACAGTGATACTCACTCTGTTCGATCTCAAGTTGAGGGTGAACGTCATTGGGCGCGTTAGGTTTTGGGCCCTAGAAACACATGCGCTGCCTTTCAATTGCAGGCATTATACCACATGAACAAGTTGGCACATCGAAACACTAAAGCGTAATGCAGAGTCGCGTCATTACGTCACCCTCAAACTCGATACCGAACAAAGTATAGCGCCAGCTCGCACATGCTTGCATTGCACTCCATATCGTACGGCAACTTACAGACACTTTATCATTCCGTAGACATGAATACTCAATGTCATTGGATGATAAGCCCTTTGAGATATTTTGTATTACCAACTTGAAATTGCTTTTGAGTAATATATCTCGAATTACTCAGGCTTATCCTCGGATTACTCCGTCTTATACCAGAGCTAAGCTAATCTCTGAACTTGGTAGACAACTATATACCAGCTTCATTGTATTTGTCTGTTAAGAGAACGTAAAACAACCCCGTCCCCTGGCCGGGGTACTGATTCTCCGGAGATATTGGCAATTTCCACGGAATTTTTCACTACTCGCACAATGGCGGCAGATTCAACTAAATTTACCGTCAACAGCATACGACTTTCGGGTCGATTTGTTTTGCATTCAGCGAGGAAATTGGGGAGAGAAAAAAAAGTCAGAATCAATTCCATACAATACTAGGTCGTGCATGAAAAGGCGGTCCGCATGGTCCCGTGCTTCTTGTTGCATTGTGATATGTACCTGCAGGATGACTTTGAGAATTTTACGAGGCAGAACTAGAATGCAGCTCTCGGGAATGGTTTTTGGCTAAGTGCACGCAGCATAAAGGGCGAGAAATATCGAGCCAGCTCGCTTGATAACTGCATACATGGATTGTGCCGATATCTGAGATCTCCACCTTTCAACAATTCATTTTGACATTATCAGAGATAGGCATTTCAACAGTCCAATGAAGCATTCAAGCATTCACTTTCGGGAGCTGAAGAGATGCTTGGCAATGTCAATCATCACGCTGAAATTGTGGATGTGGGATTTGAAGCTTTTGTACTCACGATTCCAATTGCGCTAACCCTGTTCAAAATCAAACTGCAAGAGAAGTTACAAATTTCCGACATTCGTTTTTACTTTTTCATGCTCGTTTCGGAAACATCCATCGAATGACTAAGTCCACATTCATTCTTAAGACCAGTCCTGAAACAGGTAAAGATATTGTATTCCGAGCTGAGCTGTCGACGAACTGACAAGAACACAAGTTGACTGTAGGGAAAGTCATACGGCATAATGCCAGAAATGCCTTGCGATAGCAAATGTCCAGTTGCGTCGTATTTTGAAATACATCTCTCATCTTCATCCAGAATGCGATCTTGTGGCAGACCCAACCTAGTATGATTTCTTCATGAACGGAGGACAGGAAGATTGTGTGTGGTATAGTACGAGGCCCCATCGGAAAATCATGTTTGGGAAAATTTATGAAGCTCAGTACCAATACAGCTTTTAGCGCAAAGATATAACAAACCACTCAGTAGAGTAACGGGTGTCAAAACGATCCGGCACCAGAAGAAATACCTGTCCCTCCCAAATTAAGTGCCTGTGAAGGTCCCGATCCTGTGAGCAGTTAAGAGCAATTTATCAGAGGGTTCCAGAGGAGTAAAGCTAGAATGTGGTCGACTCTCGGTACAAGTGGTTAAGCCCAAAGTTCGTCTAGTCTAGAGGCCCAGTGCAAATTGCAAATCAACTCCGGAAGTCAACGATTCAACACTGAACAGAAGCACGAGAAAGCACCGTCAACATGCTCCAGACCTCCAGCATCTCCTGTAGGCAGTGTTAGGCCTAGGCCTGCTCTCTACCAATATGACTAATGTGCAGCAACAGTGTAATGTCACATCTTTGCCTCCTATCTCTCCATTGCACACGATATTCATCACAAGATTGGGGCTTAACTTGGAGATTTTTTTGCTCACGAGAATACGCCGAGGCAGTACAGAATTGCAACCCTTACTTTATTGATCTGTCCCCCTCTGCTCCAGACCTTACAAATGACCCTAGGTTTGAACACTCAACTGAAGTCAATATTGTCGCACGCAATACCAGGGAACATCGTCGGTAGGCCTATTTGCATCCTCTACACGCCAAGTCAATGTTCGGCACACCACACCACACCTCAGGTCGCCTATTTTCACCTTCACCGGGTGCACAATCAACAACCTGGTTATCAATGTTCAATCAAGCATTAAATACAAGAAAAGATAAACTGTATCATAGTTTGAACTTTAGAATTAATTTTAGCGTTTGAACACTGATTTTTTTGGACTTTTTGTCTTTTGGAACTTTTCTGCATTTGATGTGTTTCTTAATTGAATTTTACCGGAACTTTAATATACTGTGGACAACTGAATGTACATCAGCCTTGAAGGAGGAATAATGTTTTTATTATGGATTCGGAATGGAGCATTGTAGCACATTGAAAATCCACTGGAAACTAGGTAAGTAAACTATTGATACATTTTTTCTGAAATTTCATAGACCTATTAAGTTTAGGGTCTTTGTATTCATGCTACTGAATGATAAAATCGTTACCCCCTGTTTGTCTGCAATCGGAAATACCTATGTTGGGTGCCGTATCCATTCGGCCTAGGCGTCCTCATGTGATACGTCACCCAACCCGGTATTTTCCGTATTGCATGAAGGCAAACAGGGATAACTAATAGATTACACGCTGGCTGTGTCTCTCTAGTTTTGTTAAACTGAAATATCGTGCTTGATACTGATAAGCGCTGTATGGTATTCATATATTATACCAGTAGTCTGTCAGTGTGTTGTCTGAGACCGCGTCATTTTCCCGAGACCGAGGTCGCACGTTCCCCCTTGACCAAACAAAGACCGAGTTTGTATTGAGTTATTGGATTAAAGGTCATCAGGGGATCATTCAAGGTCAAAGTAGGCCAAATGGGGTAAACATTGGTGTATGGACATGAAACTTGGTTGGTCGGTGTCGATTGGTGATGCCGACATTTTAAGATCTACGACAAGTTCATCGGGGTCTTCAAGCCAGTGACTGTGTTAAAGCCAGGTGATTGCGATATCCGAGACTCCTTGTGAAATAATATCTTGTTCTTATTCAGCGAAGTAGTAATATGGAAATATTTCAAAATGGCTATCAACCATTGGAATAAAAGAATTCACCATTGGAATTGATGTCTACTGAATGATAAATATTCTGTTTTTTTAGGTTGGTTGTGATTGGAAGAACTAAACAACCTTTCCCCAACTAAGGTAACCCTCTCTCCTGCCTATGTTTGTCCTTTTTGCCTCCCTCTATTTTGTTAAATTTCCATTCATCATTCATTTTAAACTGGGGCAACCATTCAATTTCTGATACTTCTTCACATGCTCCGCGAAATTATTTTCCTTACTTTCATGCCTTCCTCTCACTCCCCTTGTTGCAACAGCCTGCTGTTATTTTCTGCACAAGCAAACAAGGCATACTCCCATGTCAGTGAACACTGAATTTGACATTCCCGCGTAATTTAGAAAATGACATTCCCAATCATTTTTTCCTGCAGTGGTAGTAATGTAATATTGGATGGCTTTGAGGTCCGTGGCGGAATATACTACTGCTCCAGCTACGTAAATATTGGATGAGCGTAAGAACAATGCTGAATAATTTTTCATCTAGGGAGGGCGATAATTCTGGTGTCCCATGAAAAGCCCCGCGTGTTGTGAATATTATCAAAGATATACCGAACTTGGATAACGCTTGCTGAAATTTCTGTGCTCACACTAAACTTATGAAATTTTTGATATCGAAAATAATGTGTTTAAAATTTTTTTTTAGCCTAATCACTTTTACACAGACCTTAACTACAACAATTTCACAATACATCAATCCAAACAATAATCAACTTTTCAACAAAATTGTTGTGTGTTGTTTTTCCATATGTTTAAATTAGTCCACCTTAGGTAAATTAGGTGATCTTTGACTGATAAGATTAAAGAATTAGGAATTGGTTTTATAGTTTAAATTAAGGCTAGGATTAAATAATTAGGATGATTATTTATTTGGCTAAGCATAGACTTAAAATAAGGGTGAAGGTTTTAAATTTAGGGTTAGGGTAATGTTATTGTTATGATTAGGGGTTAGGTATGTGTCAGATGATAGAAATGTTATTTAACTTCTCTTTGTGAAGTTGAAAAGTCAACATGGACCTGTGGAAGATACTTATGGCAACAACTAAAATCTGATTAAAATTGTGGTTACTGCAACACTCTAAAATTTTTCCTGGCAAAACATTTTAACTTCAAAACATGGTTAACACTACATCTTTAAGCAACAACAAAATCAAAAAATTGTTTCATAATCTTTTCAAGTCATCCATATTTTTTCTGTGATATTAGTGATTTCATATGGATTAGACACTCAAATAGATTCCCTACCTTTTATTTGGTTACGGACAATAACTAAAATAAACAAAATGTGATTTGTATATGCCTTGAAATTTCAATTGCTGACAAATCATAGGCTGAATTATCGCTTTGTGCCCTATAGGAATGCCAAAATTTCATCAATTTTTGTACCAAGAAACAGTTCTCAGTTTAATCCTTTCCGATGGGGATAGTTTTTATATAAGCTTTACAAACACCATGCCAAAATCAGAATTTTCCACATTTTTTGTGGGGCAACCCTGTATATTTGTAAAATCTCTCTTTGCACCATTTAAGTTGTGTAATGTGTTTGTTATGTGTCTTGTTTGTTTGCATTTTGTTATGTGGCAAATTTCTTCTTCCCCTGGAGTCCAAGGAAACGACAGTACATTGCAGAATGCTAACTCCGTGGTTGCAACATGGAAGAGAGATTTAAAAGAAAATTGTGAACCCATAATTTACCGTTGTTCCTGTCAAATGTAATCTTTGTGGATGATTTGATAATACCACCCGCATGCATATATCAAATTCTTCAGCCCGATATAGTGCCGAAGTAAGTCGCATTCCTGTCTGGCAGTTTAAATTACCATCCCCCGCATAAAAAAATGTAGAAGAAATGCGAGAGCATTAATATGATACACCACTGCCAAGAAGCGATTAAAACCAGCGCAAAGAGTAAAGAGCTAAGTTCTCATTCCGTATATGTAACTAGCATGTATAGAGGAATCCCAACAGAGGTTTGTAGAATCTAAATTTCAATTCTGTTCTGGTAGAGGGATTTTGCACTTGCGTGTCTCACGTCTTAAGGCAGAACTCGCAACTTTTGTTTCTAATGGTTAGGAAAAAAAAAATGTACCTTTTTTCTTCTGATGGTGTTTATTTTTCACAATGAAGACAAATTAATAATTTAAATTTGCCTTT